>PVJL010009107.1:0-60045 GCA_004026885.1 Lyroderma lyra | reverse complement strand
TATTTCTAACTTTCCATCTTTCTGGCAATTTATCCTACAGACAAACTGTTGCACAAGGAAAATGATTTATGTTCAAAGTTATTTATTTGCAGCGCAGATTGTAATAAAAATAACCGACAAATAACATTATCTCCCTCTACCTCTTCCTTCCACTTTCCAATATCTCCCACTGCACCTCTGTCTGAACTGGACATACATTTGAATAAAAGTATGTTTGGATTTATATTGTATTTGTTTTACAAATGTTGCTCATCATTTTAATTTTAATATTATTCAGATTTATCCCATCATTTTTTCAATGTATAACAAAAAACTAAGTTAAATGGATTTTTTGTATAATTAAATATTTTCTTCTTTGCAACATTTTAATTAAAAAAAAAACAAACCACCAGAAGGTTCTCCATGTTGCTATAGTCAGCACAGGAACTATGAGGTCTGACAATTAAGTTCACGATCTCATCCTAGAAAAAGTGCTACATACCTCATTGCTGAATATTAGTATGGTCACCTTCGAAGCAGTCCCCTTGTGATGATACGCACTGATGTCAATGCCTAGTTCACCCTTCAAGGCAATTTTGGGACTCTTTTTCTGGAATGGGCATCAGAGCTGTCGTCGTATGACCCCTGATGTCCTGAATGTCTTCCTTTCAATATTTCCTTTATCTTCAGGTAAAGAAAGAAGTCACTTGGGGCCAGATCAGGTGAGTAGGGAGGGCGTTCCAACACAGTTATTTGTTTACTGACTAAAAACTTCTTCACAGACAGTGGCATGTGAGTGGGTGCATTGTTGTGATGCAAGATCCGTGAGATGTTGACTAAAAGTTGATGTCATTTTTGTCTAAATTTTTTAAACACCCTTTAAAGCACTTTCAAATAGTAAACTTGGTTGACTCTCCAGTTGGTGCAAATGCATAATGAACAATCTCTCAGATACCAAGAAAGGTTAACAACATAGTTTTGACTCTTGGACAGACAGAACATTTTTGGTCATGGAGAATTGGCTGACTTTCATTGTGCGCCTTGACGCTTTGTTTCAGGTTGATATTGGTACACCCATGTTTCATCACCAGTGATAACATGGCCCAAAACATTGTCTTGTGTCTCCAAAAAATGCTTGCCAAACTTTCATTCTCCTTTGCTTTTATTGATTGGTGAGATTTTTTGGGACCATTTTTGCACACACTTTTCTCATGCCAAGATTTTCAGTTACAATTGTCCTAATTGTTTCTCTATTGATGTTTGTTTGTTCTGCTATGCTTCTCATAGTCAGCCAACCATTTTGATGTACAATTTGATGAATTTTTGCAAGGTTATCTTTAGTTCTGCTCATTACTGGCCACCTGATGTCTCCTTGTCAGTGATGCTTTCTCTCCCCTCAGAAATAGCTGTAATACATTTGTACACTGCTGTTTTCTTCATGGCAGTATCCCATAAACTGGAACAAACATGTCTCTGATTTCACTTCCACTCTTGCCAAGTTGAGCAAGAAATTGAATGTTTCTTCATTGCTCTAATTCAAGCTCTAACATTCTAAATATGACACACAAAAACCACAACAACAATAATCATTGCCACTCAGCAAGCCATCACTAGACATTGGCACAAACACAACTGTGAGATACAACTATGAGAAGGTTATGAACTCTTACAAACTTGTTTCCACAGTTCAGCAAAGTAAGCTCATGGTGGCCAGTGGCGAACTTAATTGTCAGACCTCATACACATTCAAAAAAGTGAATAGCTATAAATACCACGATCACAACGAAGCAATTCTTCTTTCATTGGAGAAAGCAGAGCCCTAGAGGAACTAGTCTATATGACACCAAGAAGTTCTTTTACTTAAGGAGAATGATTTCTAAATATCTTCTTTGATCATAATATAGTCTGTTTCTATCTAGGCCTTCTGCACCAATATATGCAGATGCTAATACACTTATCATCGACTTAATCTTACTACTTCTTATTAAACATCATTGTCTTCTCATCACTTTCATGACTTGTTTAATAAGGTGTAAAATAACCTCCCCAAGCTTAACAACTTCCATTATGCTTAGTAAATATATGTGCCATTCCATTATCATTGTCATTGATAAAATGTCAAGTTCAAAATTCTAACATGACCCAGTGGGGTCACAGGTTTTTGAATATTTAATCCTTAAATATTCTTTAATCCTTAAATATTTAATCCTTAAATATTTAATTCTTATCTTTTTCTTTTCTTATTCTAATTGACATTCTCATAATTAGTATTGGAAAGACTCTGCAGGCTGAAGGTTGCTGTAACCCCAAGGCATCTTCCCTATCGCATCACAAAGTAGTAGAGTTAATTTCAGAATTATCAGCATTGCACTTTGAGAATATATATTTAAGGAAACATTCCCAAATGATTTATCAATCTCCATTTCATCAGAAGAAAGAGAATAGCCATCTGTTGAGAGTAGCATTGAACCCCTGGCAGGGTGAAATATTGGGTTATTCTTTGTATTTAAAGAAATTGATAGGAAGAAGAAATTTTTAAAAATTCATACTATTTATCTGGGAGATCTGGTGCCTTGAAATGCATGAGAATAGAATCATGGTGCAGAAACAGAGAAAGGGTAAGATGTATATTTAGACATACAGCAGTTTTTACCCAGTTCCTCAAATATACCTCCTACAACATCTTTCTGATGTTTAGATTATTTTCAGGGGGCTAAAACCTTACATTGAACTATTATAAACAATGTAAATACCCATAGCTTTGGAAGATTTATCATCTGGATTTAAATTTGGGTATCATATAAATGACTGATATTTCCCCACAAATCAGAGATAAAGAGGAGGAGGAAATCTGAAATCACAAGTTGGAAGGGGTAAGCTGAGTCCCAGAGACAAATTTCACTGGCTTCACAAGTTGCAAATTTCTTGGTTCCCATACTCAGCTGGCATGAGTTTCTTCTCATGCATGTGGTCCTAGCATACAGCACAAAGGCTCAGAATTACAGATCTTGAAACAAGAAAGACTTAATTCACAAACCATAGGTGAATTAGGTCAGAAAATTTTACATGGACCCTTCCTATACCTCTGCAAATTTTTGTTCTGAAATGACTTTGATTTAAGCAGTTAGCATCTCCTCTAGGATTACTTCCAGGGCCATGGCAAAAGATCTGCTGACA
Source organism: Lyroderma lyra (assembly GCA_004026885.1). Lineage (NCBI taxonomy): Eukaryota > Metazoa > Chordata > Mammalia > Chiroptera > Megadermatidae > Lyroderma > Lyroderma lyra. The sequence continues at coordinate 56,889 of PVJL010009107.1, read as the reverse complement.
TACTTATTGTCTATCATTTTTTGTTAGAATTTGTGTAATCAGTGAATGTATTTTTAGTTCAGTTTTAGGGGTTATGAACTGACTACTAATCATCTCTTTTGATCTTTATATCAACCTGTGGAGTAGAAAGAGCGGATATATAATATTATTTTTTCTTTATAGATTAAAAAATTGTGTTTTAAAAGACTAAATGATTTGCTTAAGTTTATACAGTGGCCAAATTCCAAAACAGTAACTTAAACAAAATAGAGTAGTTCCCAAATCATGGTTCTTTCTCTAACATTCATAATATTGTATAAAACCTTAGAATAATAAAAGACAATGGATATTTCCATCAGCTAATTTAACAACCCTATTTTTTGATAAGTAACTAGATAAACATTTATGCAATTGAATGAAGTCTTCTCAAATTTTGTGTAAGTTAAATATTTTTTATGTTTTTCAACCTTATCCAATTTTTCAAAATTTATACAGGTATGTAATAATATACTTAATAACTTAAAGTATAGAATCAATACAGTATCAGAAACCACAGTCATTTTCAGACTATCATGAACTGTATTCATGTTGGCAGGGGTGGTATTAAGGACAGTTATTTTAAAGTGTGAAGGTAAGTCACTTCATTTTTATTAGAATGAGTTAGAAATAAAATATGTGAGAGAATGCGAAGTAACTAATGTGTGGTTGAGACCGAGCAAATATCAAAGAGGGTACGATTCAGAAGGAAGGCTCAGCACCAAAGAGCAAGTTAAGCACTTCCTATCTGTTGAAAACATCACTGGAATGGAACACTTAGGAAACACCTACAGTGCTCACTCCACCAGGGGATGAGAAAAGCAATCTAGTGTCTCAGAACTACAGGAAAGACAGGCCTTGACTATAATGAAGTAGAACACATGTGGAGAACAGTGCAAAAGATCTAAGACAGAAAGAATGTAAGCAAATGAGAGAAAGAAGGAAGAATGGTAAGGAAAGAGCGAAGATGAAGGAAAAGCGTGGAATGTAATAAGAGAGAAAATGGGAAGAAAAAATAAAGCTAACTGAAAAGCAAAAAGAATAATTGAGAAAACGAGTATCTGAAGATAGAATTAGCAGGAAGAGAATGGGAGATGAAAAATGAAAAGCAAGAGGAAATGAATGGGGGAAGATGAAGGCATGAAATGCAAGGTGGTGCTCAGCTCACCACACACACTGGGCTTTAGGAGCGGGGATAAGAGCAGTTGGGGTCTAGGCCAGCTCCGTGCTGCCAGTAAATGCTGTGTCTGCATTTGGAGAAAGAAAAGGGATATGGGCGCTCTCTCTACCTGTGTGTCTTCAGTGCCAGACGAGTGTTTATATCAATTTAAATAACAAGGAAGCTTCGAGAGAAAAGCACTCGGGTCTCTCTCAGCCTACACTGACAATACTTCTTTGCCTTATCTTATTGGAACAGAAAGTTTGTCCCTATGACATCCATTGTTTGGTGTTCTTTTGCAGGGGAGAATTAGTTTTGTCCAGAAAAATGTCCACCTGAGCATGTCTTTCCTCGGGGTCTGCAATGAGCACAATTAAGAATCACCACAATAGATGGCTATGTAAGTGAGAATGGGAGAAAGAAAGTAGAATAAAGATGTAGAGGGACAGGATTCCATCTGGTAGTAGCAGACAGATAACAGACATGAATGACAGAAAATGAAAGTAAAGGGAAAATGGAAGAGACTGTAACTCTCAGAGTGCTGCCTGTGTCTGGAATTGTCAACCCAAAGAAGCACGAGACAGCTGAGGAATGCACTGAATACAAGAATAGAATTGGGGGCTATAGACTTCCCTGCCCAAGAGCAGAGTGAGGAATGAATGTGGAGGCCAACAGGTGTCTAAGTGAGTAAACGACAGAAGGAAGCTCCTACGCTAATTTGAAAGTCACCAAAGATATTTGTTCTATTTGAATTTGCTTCGACTCACTATATGTGTGTTTACGTGTGCAAATACGTATTTGTACACACAGATATGTGCCCATGTGTTATAAATTCCTGTTGCATAATTTGGCTGCCAGTTACAAATGTTACTCATCACATACAAGAAATGTTGTGATACTTCCTAATAGGTGAGCCCTAAAACCCAGTGTGTTGCCTAAATTTCCCATGAGTTCTCCATGGACTTTTTAAATCTGAATTTTTTGTTTTATTCTTTACCTCTTTTCTCTCTTTCTAGCTCCTCTTTCTAGGGATCCTACCAATAATTTCTGACAGATTTCAACTGGAAAATTTTCCTTCTCCAGCCTTTCCTTCCACATCCAATAGCACTTAATATTTTTAATGAGATATAATCAACATATCATAAAATTTACCTTTTTTTTTTTTTTTGCTTTTTGGTATGTGGGTAGCTCCCTGACTGGGAATCGAACCCAGGCTGCAGCGCTGACAGTGCCAACACCGAAGCCTTAAGCCACTGCACCATCAGGGAACTCCCAAAATTTACCATTTAAAGAGCATAAGTCAATGGTTTTAAGTGAGAAATCTCATACTGATAGTCACCCGCAATCCTACCCTTAGCCCTAGGCAACCACTCTTCTATTTCCTGTCTCTACAGATTTGCCATGTCTGAACATTTTGCACTAATGGAATTATATAATGTGCGGTCCTTTGTGACTGGCTTCGTTCACAGACCATGATATTTTGAGATCTATCCATGTTATGGTATGTATCAGTACTTCATTCCTTATCATTACTAAATTGTAGTATATTGTATCTATACTGTTTTTGAAAAACAAGTATTTTAAGTAATTAAAAATCCAGAAAAATATTTTTATAATTTACGTTACAGTATTTTGTTATGATTGGCAATCTTTCATTTTTAAATTATTCATTCCAACAGTCAAACATGCACAGATATGACAATATCATATGGATGTATTTATTTATGAAATGTTTCTACATTGTAGTAGTAAAAAATATGAAAAAAATCACAAATCCAAAAAAATGTTAAGGCATAATTTGTATTATAGTAATGTATACATAAGTTTCACTATTTATATGCCCTAAAGAATCATCTTGTGCATCCCCTGGGGTGAACGCATCCCCTCTGGAGCCCATTATATAGCCAAAGCCTTAATTCTGGATGTCTCCAACATGAATAGAACCCATATTTAGACCACACCATTTCTCCAAAAGGGAAAATAGTTACATAGGCAATATCATGATAAATAACACCAATTGATGGGACACTAACAATATCCTAATTAGTTTAAACTGAAGAATGCGTAACTTTTCCCCCTGCCACTTACTAATAAAGAAGAAAATTTAAGAATCTTTACTGCAATTGCAGAATTTATTTTTCTCATCTGTCAGATGAGTATATTAGAATATATGTTCTACATGGTCAATTTTAACTCTATATGCTTTGATTTTATTAGTTGAAATAATCAAAATATTGTGTATATCTTATAAATTTTACATCATATAAAAATACTGTTGGAAAAATATCTATGAGATCTGAGGAAGAAGTAGGTTACGAATATATGGGGAGCAAAATGAATGGATTAGTGGTAATTCAGATTTCAGATGTGGGATTGGATCCCAATCAGGAATATAACTGGGGTAATACCTCTAAGTTAGGTGAAACACAGGCCTCTCTCTTGAGGTCCTGGTGACCAGTTTGGAATAAGAGTGTACAAGGCTGCCAAAACAGAACAATGTGATGGGAACTACTAAGGTACAAATTGAGAAAACAAAGCATATATCCACCAGCCAGGAATCAGGCATTCTTCAGGAACTGAAAAACAGAAGCACATCCTGCAACAGCATTTGCTCTGTGGGAATGAAGAGAAAGCACTGAAACCTAGCGACTAACCTAACCATTGGAGACAGTGCACCACCACTAACAACAACAAAATTCAAATGAAACAAAAAATTGACAATTGTGATCGTGGTTAAGTTTTGTTCTAATCAGGAAATTTCTAATATACCTCTAGCAGGGTAGTTCAGAGTCCTACAGAAGCACAATGACATTGAAGCATTTAAATGGCAACAATCATGTGGCTTTCAGAGCAGTGTCAGGGGAATTGGAAAAGTGAAGTGTAGAGATATTAATTCAAAACATAGGAGAGGTATGAAGCATAAGTTGTTTTCAGCGAGAGAATGTTGGATGTGGCAAATACTGTTTTTATCTGGAGAAGAGCTATGGAAGAGATGAAAAGGTGGTTTATACAGATAATACTTTGCTCATTGTTATTCTGCAGACTGAGGAGTGATGGAGAGAGACAACAGCAGTGGTGACAGAATTTATCCTCCTTGGTGTGACCCAGTCTCAAGATGCTCAACTCCTGGTCTTTGTGCTAGTCTTATTTTTCTACCTCATCATCCTCCCTGAAAATTTCCCCATCATTCTCACCATCAGATGAGACCCTGGCCTCACAGCCCCCCTCTACTTCTTCCTGGGCAACGTGGCCTTCCTGGATGCACCCTACTCCTTCATTGTGGCCCCCAAGATGCTGGTGGACCTCCCCTCCGAGAAGACGGTAAATCTCCTATCGAGGCTGCCTCACTCAGCTCTTTTTTTTTTTATTGTTAGACTTATTGGGGTGACATCAGTTAGCAAGGATTACATAGGTTTCAGGCATACAATTCTACAGTGCATTGTCAACTTGATGTATAATAAGTTCACCACCTAATGTGAGTTCTCTTTCCATCACCTTATATTTAGCTTCACCCCCCTCCTCTCCCACCCCTCCCCCTTCTCCCCTCCCTAACCCACTCGTCCCCAAATATACATTAAACTATTGATTGTGTCCATGGGTTATTTGTTCGTTTCTTTTTTTCTTTGCTTTCAGTTTTATATTCCGCATATGAGTGAAATCATGCAGTTCTTTGTTTTTTCTGTCTGACTTATCTCACTAAGCATGATGATCTCCAGGTCCATCCATTTTGTCACAAATGGCAATATTTCATCTTTTCTTACAGCTGCTCACTCAGCTCTTTTTCTTGCACTTCCTGGGAGCAGGGGAGATGTTCCTTCTTGTTGTGATGGCCTTTCACTGCTACCTCGCCATATGTTGTCCTTTACATTATTCAACTGTTATGACTCCTAGAGCCTACTATGCAGGGCTGTTGGCTCTGTGGTATCGGGGCCTTGCTCATTCCACTGTACTAGTACCCATTATTCTCCACTTGCCCTTCTGTGATCCAAATCAGCTGAATAACTTCTGTGATGTGCCACAGGTCATCAAGCTGGCCTGCACCGACTCTTTTGTGGTGAAACTCGATGTTCTCCAACAGTGACCTGCTCACACTGCTGTGCTTCCTGGGGCTACTGGTCTCCTATGTGGTCATCCTCCGCTCTGTACTTGCATCCTCCTCTGAGGAGAAGAACAAGGTGCTGTCCACGTGCACCACACATATTGTCATTGTGTTGCTCATGTTTGGACCCGCCATCTTTATCTACACTCGCCCCTTCAGAGCCTTCCCAGCTGACGAAGTGCTTTCTCTCTTTCACACAGTGATCTTTCCTTTGATGAACCCTGTGATTTATACCCTTCACAACCGGGGAGTGAAAGCTTCCATGAAGAGGTTACAGAGTTGGCACACTGGATGCTGAACGGAGCAGGAGAATGAGGACAAGAAAGGAGAAAGGGAAATTGGAAGTAATTAAATTGTTTATTCATTAATGCACTGAATCAGTCATTTAGCAAATACTGTATTTATTAAGCCCTTCCAATTTTTAGGCATCATTCTTCCAGGTGTATAAATAAGACAGGTAAGATTCCAGGCCTTCTGGTGTTCCATTTACATGGATAAAGACAGGTTAAACTATTACACTGAAAAATAAAACACCATAATATCTGAAAAAGATATTGCCAGTAAAAAAATAATGTACTGTTAGATTTTGACTAGGACATTCTATTTACTTTATTTTTTATTATTAGGCAAGGTCTCGGTGAGTCATGTTTAGCTGATAATCCAAACAACTTGAAAGAATCAACCATGCAATAACCTGGGTACAGAAAATTTTAGGCAGAGAGAATGAATAATACGAAAACACAAAGATCTTATGGGCTTGGTACACTTGGAGACTATAAAGATCAGTAGAGTCTCTGTAGCATACTTAATGAGTGTGAAAACGGCAGGGATTGAAGTTAGACAGGTTGGTAAGGTCAAAATCTTGTATTTTAGTGATGGCAAGGAATTGAATTTATTCAAACTTCAAAAAGAGTCAATTAAAATTCATTAAGCAAGAATAACTATCTAATGTTTCCCATGTTACTTAAATAACATCATCAAGACTTTGAATAAAGTGCTATGTTAAATATTATTAAGTAGAAAGCATCATGCTGTTAAGTGTCTTTTATGGACACTTAGAGACCTGGTTATTTTTTTCCTAGTTTGATGAAAGGAGAAAAAAAGTCACTAAGTTTGTCATAATTTTTTATAACAATTGTAAATTAATATGCCACTATTTAGTTAAATAGTAATAGTATTAGCATAGTTTTTCTTGTTCGATCCCTTTGCTCTTAATGTATATGTTTTTATTTTTAATGGTGGTTTCCTTCCTGCAACACTTTATCTAATACAACAATTTCTGTGTTTAATTAGGTGATTAGGCCATTTACATGTAAGAAAGATGAAAATAAAAGAGAAAGATAAAATCTTAGAAGCATCTGGCATGGGGAAATCCTTGATGAAAGGAACAACAGTAGGACAGACAGCTGCTTATATACCAGAAGTGTGGTAGACAGAGGACAATGGTGTGACATTTATTAGGCTGAAAAAATAATACCAGCCTAAAAGTTTATATGACATTAGAACATACTTAAATGATGGGAAAGTAAGGACATTTTCAGAAAAACAAAAATGAGTGGATCTGTTGCCTAAGAAGTTGTACTAAATAATATTAACAGCTGTTCTTTGAATAAGAGAAAATAATCCTGGAGGGAAACACTGATTTGAAAGAAAAAAAAAGAATAAAAAAGAAGAACAAGTGAATTGTTAAATATGTTGATATATGTAAGTAAGTATACATTAAATATATGATTGTACAAAAACTAGTACGTCTTGTGGGGTTTGTCATATATACTTATTAATACATGCATGATAATAGTTGAAACAATTAAAAAATAACTTACATTTAGTAAGTTATTGATGGGGCTGGAATAAAATTTGCTTTCTTGAGAAATATTTTACATATTTTTTCCCATTCTTTCTGCTTTCTTTTGGTTTAATTGAAAAGGTAAGGCAATGGATTTTCTTCTAGAGCCTCCAGAAAGAACTACAACTCTGCCAACACTGTGAGTTCAGCCCAGTGAGACTTGCATCAGACTTCTGACCTAAAGAACTGTAAGATGATAAGTATTTGCTATTTTAAGTCACTAAGTTTGTGGTGATTTCTTATAACAACAATAGTAAATTAATATACCACTGTTTAGTGAAATAGTAATATTATTAACATAGTTTTTCTTTTCCATCCTTTTGCTTTTAATCTGTTTTTATTTTTAATGGTGGTTTCTCATCTGCAACATGTATTTTATCTAACGCAACGATCTTTGGGTTTACTTAGGTTATTAGCCCATTTACATATGTCATGAGTATGGATATGGTTTGGTTAAAATTGACAGTCTTTCTATTTTATATATGTTTCATCAGGTTCTTTTTTTTTTATCAGTTTTGTCTTTTCTTTGCCTTTTTTGTATACCTGAATGTTATATTTTATATTATTATTTATTTAAACATACTCATATTAATAATATTGGTTTGTTAGCTCTATCTTTTTCTTTTAGTGTATAGTCATTGTTTTAGAGTTACCCATATGTACTTTATATTTTAACTTAATGCAGTCTAACTTTTTATTTCTTTTTGGAATGCATAGATATTTTTTGAGACTTTTTACTTTTCAAAGACATTTTTACATACAATATTCTAATGGCCTCAGGTGTGCAGCCCAGTTATGACTCAATTATGTAACTTACAAAAACCTCATTCTGATACATCTGGTTCCCTCCTAACACCATACATAGTTATTACAATGTTGTTGAGTATATGCCCTACACTGTGTTATACATCCCTGTGATGATTCTATGACTATGAATTTGTACTTCTTGATTTTACAGTCTAACTTTTATGTCTTTGCAGGTGTCATAGAAGAAAGTTATAACAGTAAACTTCATTTACCTGCTCTCAGCCCTTGTGTCTGTGTTGTTTTATACGTAGTGTTTACTACTATCTACTGAGATAATACATTCAACAATATATTGCTGTTACTTTTGATTTGCATAATCATTTACCTATTAAAGAGACTTATGCAAGAAAAATTCTTTTTTACTCTTTTCATGTATCATTTGTATATAGCAGGTTCTTTTTTTTGTTGTTGTTTTGTTTTGTTTTTGCTTTTTTGGTATGTGGGTAGTTCCCTGGCCGGGAATCGAACCCAGGCCGCAGTACTGACAGCGCCAGTGCCGAAACCCTAAGCCACTACACCATCAGGGAACTCCCTATAGCAGGTTCTTAAATAACAATTTTATTCAATGTCATTTCACTGTAACATTAGTGAGGAAAGAAATAGATTTCTGGCAAGGGCCACTGTCTACATGAAGTTTGCACATTCTCCTCATGTCCGTATAGGTTTTCTCTGAGTACTTTGGTTTTCTCCCACATCCCAAAGATGTCATGTTAGATGAATTGGCATGTCTAAACCGTCCCAGTATGAGTAAGTATGGCTGGCTGTGGGGGTGTGAGTGTGCCCTGTGATGGAAGGGTGTCCTATCCAGGATTGGATCCTGCCATGTTTCCTGAACTGCCCAGATAACCTCCAGCCACCTGTGACCCTGAACTGGGATAAGCAGGTTGGAAAAACAATTATCTTGCTTGCTTTTATTAATCTTTCTTAAATGTATGGATAGCTCACATTTATTTCAATGTTTAATATTAGAAGAGTTTAAGATCTTTATTTAGAAGTTTGGTGATGTTATTGTGACCAGAAATATGCCATAGGAATGTAACTCTCATTTATATCAATTATCTCATAGTAAAATTGGATTTATTACATGTTGTTTCACTTAAAGTCACGTTTTCCAAGAACCTATCCACAACACATGTGAGGACTTACTGTAGTTCTATTGCTATATCTTGAAGTTCACTAATCTTCTGTAGTATCATCTCTGTCACTAATACCATCCAATGTATTTTTCACCTCACAAATAGAATAGTTCGGTTCCATATTTCAAGTTGGATTTCTATTTTATCTTCCAAACTTAACCATTGTATAGCAGCAACCCTACCTCTTTCCCTGACAAGAGAGGTAAATTAGCCTTTACAAGATTGTGGCACCTTCCCTTGCCTTCATGTCTCTTGAAAAGAAAGACATAAAATGATTGAGTGGCAGCAATAGCTTAAAGTTAATAGAAATCTTACTGTATCTGAGCAGGTCCCAGAATTTCTAGAACTAGAGCCTGTAGTTGTGGAAAAAGAAAGCACAGTTTCTACAAGTGGGTTACAGGGATTGAAGATACATGGGAAATATCCTTGTGCCCAGGCGTATAGATTCTTCTAGTGGGGAACAAAATTACATATAATAGTCATTGATTGAGAGTGTTACTATATTGTAGCAGGATACAACCTAAAACGTGATACTTCAACTGTGATATCAAATGATTGCTTTAATATTCTATTAGCCAGCACAGTAGGCTTTTTGTTATGCAGTAAATAATAAGGCTAGTATATCTGTGATAATTGGTGAAATTTTCTATATCTTTTACTGAAAAGTAAGTTTAGTTAACTAAGTTATATTATAAGAAAACTCTTCTTAGATTAAACATTTTGTATATCCTTAGAGACTAATGACGGTCAAAGGTCTGTGGACATGGAAGGCAAACTTGTACCAAGTGTATCTGTTGATTTCTGTGAAGATGAATCATCATCGAATCCAGAATAAAATGGGTTGATGTATTCAACTTGTACTAAGTGGCTGGTTAGTCTCCTCAAGAGATGGTACCAAATTATGGGTTCAAGTTGTTCTTTGTTGGTAACAGTTGAATATTTATTGTACCACAGCAAGATCAGCCTTGGTGAGTAGGAAGTCTTGCAATGGGGCCATGCATAGCCTTTCTTTCTTTAATCATAAGTGTTACCTTAAAAGGATTGACAATTAAGTTTGTGAACTCATCTTAGAAAAAGTGCTACATACCTCATTGCTGATTATCAATAATGATGGTTGTCTTCGAAGTACTCCCCTTGGAAACCTATGCACTGACACCAGCACCTAGTCTACCCTTCAAAGCCATTTGGAACTCTTTCTGGAATGGCCATCAGAGCTGTCATCATATTACTCTTGATGTCCTGAATGTCATTAAAATGTCTTCTTTTCAATATTTCCTTTATCTTTGGGTTAAAAAAAAAAGTCTGACTGTTCTCTTCTTCAGTATTTTGTTTGCTATTTTTTTTTCCTTTTCATATAAAGTTTAGAATTTGTCAAAACCACAAAATAGCTTGCGCAGGTTTAATCTTTAAGTTGGGAAAAATCAACACCTTAACAATACTGAGTCTTCCAATCGTTGTACATCAAATATTTCTCCATTATTTAGATATTCTTTGATTTCTGTTAACAGAATGTTACAACTTTCTCAGTATAAATACTGCATATATTCAATTAGATTTTGCATAAATATTTCATTTTGGGAGTTAATATAAATGATATTTAGTTTTAAATTCCAATTGTATAAGTAAGGCTTTGTGTAGGAAAGCATTTTCTTTTGAATATTAATCTTGTATCTAAGACTTGCTATAATTGCTTATTAGTTCCAGGAGGATTTTTTATTAATTATTTGGGATTTCCTATATATAAGATAATGTTATCTATGAGTAAAAGCAGTTTTATTTCTTCTTTGTCAATCTGTATATACCTTATTTCCTTTTTAGTCTCAATGCACTAGTGAGGAATTCCAATATGATGTTGAATAGCAGGAATGAAAGAGGGACATCCTTGACTTGTTCTAGTATTAGAAGGAAAGCATCCAGGTTCTCCCCTTTACATGAGATGTTAGTTGTTTTAGCTGTAGGTTTTTCACAGTTGTTCTTTATCAAGGTGGGGAAATGGCCTTCTCTTGCTAGTTTGCTGAGGGTTTTTAATCATGCATGGGTATTGAATTTTGTCAAACACAAAAACCACAGGATATTTTGATGCATTACCTGATGTAATCATGTTATTTTTATTCTTTGGCCTATAGGTTTGTGGATTACATTCATTGATTTTCAAATATTGCGTGGGCCTTGCATGAGTAGAATAAATTCCACTTGGTCTTTGAGTATAATCTTTTTATACATTGTTGGATTCAATTTCGTAATATTCTTTTAAAGATTTTTCATGTGTGTTCAATAGTCCATAGTTTTTCTTTCTTTCTTTCTTTCTTTTTTTTTAATCTTTTTATTTACTTATTTTTTTTAATTGGGTAATCCCCTGGCTGGGAATCTAACCCAGGCCACAGTGTTGACAGCACTGAAGCCTTAGCCACTACACCACCAGGGAACTCCCATAGATTTTCTTTCTGGTAATAGCTATATCTGATTAGGATATAAGAGTAATGCTAGCCTCATAAAATAAATAAATGTTGTTTGCTCTGTTTCTATTTTCTGGAGGTAATGGTAGGTTATTAGTATCATTTCTTCCATAAATATTCAGCAAAATTCACCAATGAAACCAACTAGGCCAGTTCAATTTTTTGAAAATTATTAATTACTGATTCAGTTTCTTTATCACATATAGACCTATTTATATTACCTATTTCTCCCTTATGTAAGTTTTGTTGGTTGTATCTTTCAAGGAATTGGTCCATTTTCTCTAAGGTATCAAATTTATGGGTTAAAAGTTGTTCATGATATTTCCTTATTATCTTTGTCCATATCCATAGAATCATTAGTAATGACCAATCTTTTATTTCTGCTGTTGGTATTTATGTCTCATTTCCTTTTCTCTCGGTTGCCCCAGCTGGATTGTTAATTTCATTGAATTTTTCAAAGAACCATGTTTTTGTTGTTGAGTTTATTCTTTTTCTAAAATCTTATTAAATTTATTGGGGTGATATTAGTTAGTAAAATTATATAGGTTTCAAGTGTACATTCATATAATTTATTGTATTTTTTTAAATTCATTTTTATTGTTAGACTTATTGGGGTGACATCTGTTAGCAAGGATTACATAGGTTTCAGGCATACAATTCTACAGTGCATTGTCAACTTGATGTATAATAAGTTCACCACCTAATGTGACTTCTCTTTCCATCACCTTATATTTAGCTTCCCCCCCTAATTTATTGTATTTTTATACATATACTTAAAATATACTGCATTGCTTACAATATATATAAAAATACAGGCATCTGGCAGAAGTAATGCCCTTTTTAAAGTAGTTAAGTTGTAATAAAATATTTGGTATAGATTACCAGTTTATAAAAACAGCATTACTTTTGCCAGACTCTGTATATTACATTTTGTATACACCACCCAGAGTCAGTTTGATGTCTTTTTAAAAAATATATGGGTTTAGACTCTTTGCTAATTTCAATATTTGAGCCATCTGTAGCCGACTTCAATTAACTACCTTTCTCTTCATTATGAGTCACATTTCCCGACTTCTTTGCATGTTTCATAATTATTTTATGTATTTTAACATTGTATATAAAAGATCATATAACTCTGACTTGTTTTATTCCTACAGAAACTATTACTCTTTCCTCTATGAGACATAAAAGGTTAAGGTGTAATCACTCTAATCCAATCAAATATGGAGCCTATTTAAATTTGGATTGTAGTTTATAAAAGACTCAATACACTTGCTTTGTGCCTGCTCCTTGAATATATTTCTTTCACGTTTTGATTATGATTATGATTTAATGAATCTCTTTCTCCTTAGTCTGAAAGATATCAGGTCATTCAGTTTGCCTTTCAGAAATTTTGAGTTGAGAACTCTAGTCTTCTCTGTTCTGCTAGCTTCAATAGTAAAGTATGGCAAATTCCACAAACAGAAATTTGGTTTTTTATTTGTCCTTTTAATTTAATGTATACAATGAGAATCCATTACAAATACAAATATTAGGGAACACAATAATCATGAATCATAAGCAGGAAAAATATAAAATATTACTGATTATATAATCAAAAAAGAATTCTGGATCACAAATACTGAGGTTATACATAATTTAGCAGTGAATTTGTCTTCTAGTTATCAAAGTAAAATGGAAGTTAAATTAGTTTCACAATTTCTAAACATCATATACACATATACCTGTGAGCACTTGGACCCACGTCTTGAGCAAGAAAAGAGTTAGACAAGTTACTAGAAAAAAATTGACAGCAAACAAGTTAGACAGAGTAACTGTTGGATAATAATAAAAATACCAGCTATGAAATGATAGATCAACATCTAGTTGATGTTTTATAAGTATTAATTTGGTGGGGCTCGGCAAGGCAGTGACCATAGAAGGGATCTATAAAACCTCTTCTGTAAAATATCATTAATTGGCTGCTGGGATCCAAACAGGAAACCCTGAGTGGCACAGTGACAGCTGAGAGATCCACACACATCACAAGAAAACACCTGAAGGTTAGAGAATGGGGAGCGAGGAGGAGAGAAGGGAGGGAGCAGAGATGGATCATGACCCAACCCCAACTCAACTAACTGAAGGAATTAGGAAGAAATCAGGAAATACTGGCTGAGAAGCAGCACAATACCCAGCAGAGGGGAGGCTGAGTGGTGACAAGAGTAAAGGCCAGAGTTGCAGGAATCTGCGAGATTGTGAGCGAGCTGGAACTCACGGCAATGTGTTAGAGACACAGTCCAGGAGCCACACCCTGTGTGTCACAGAGGTTGAACAAAACATCTGAACTGCGCTAGCCAGGAATAGGGCCCCCAACTCCAGTGCCACAGCTCTCAGCACTTGAAAACACTGCCAACAGTGGTTGCCATGGAAACAATTAAATGCTGAACAACTGAAACATGTTCCTGGGTAAAATGTAGGCTCAGGAGAAGGGAGAAAGGCTGAGCTGGTGGCAATTGCCCTGACAACTTGAGTGGCCTCAGTGTGCATACCATTGGCCTCCCCCATCTCCCTCAGCTTCATCAAAGAACTGCAGGAAGCAGAGTGACCACAGACCACTCACCCTGAGCACAGATGAAGGCCACAGATATGTCTTATCCACCTTGCCTCTCTCCCAAAGCTTGCCTCCCAGGACATCTAGTGTCTGCTCTACAGCAAGACACTACAATAATACCAACTGGGAAGAGAAAGATACCTTCTTGGAACTGTCAGAGGTAAAGCCCCCATGCTGAAGAAAAAGAACACAGCAAACAATATGAGTGCCTTAGGATTCAAAGTCACTCAGAAGATGAAAAATCTCCAGAAAAGGATCTCATAGATCTAGAAATTTATAAACTAAATGACATAGAATACAAGGCTACAGTTCTAAAGGCTCTCAAACAAATGAAAACATACTGGCAGAACACCATAGCAGAGATGAATGATCTCAGAAAGGAAATTCGTGAACAAAAGGAACATTTTAACAAAAAAACTGAAATGATAAGGAATAACAAAATGGAACTTTGAGAGATAAATAATACAATAAAATAAGTGAGAAATAAAAAAACTGCTAGGAAACAGGGTCAACCAGATGGAGGAAAGAATTAGTGATGTTGAAGATCAGAAAATGGAAACATAGAAAGAAGACAGGGAATCCAGAGTCAAAAAAACAGATAGGACTCTACAATAACTATCTGACTCCATTAGAAGAACAACAACAACAAAAAAAAGAATAATAAGCTTGAAAGAAGGAGCAGAAAAAAACTCTGCAGGGAGCATACCCAAACAAATAGTAGACAAAAACTTTCCAAACCTATGGAAAGATCTGGAACCCCAAATTCAAGAAAAAATAGGTTTCCTAGCACCTAGACCCTAGCAGATCTTCTCCAAGACACATTATACTGGAGATGTAAAAAACCAAAGACAAAGAGACAATTCTCAAGGCAGCCAGGGAAAAGTAAAGAACTATGATCTTTTTTAAAAACCCATCAGGTTATCATCAGACTTCTCAGCAGCAATTCTATAAGCCAAGAGGGACTGCAATCAAATATTCAAAATAATAAAAGAGAGAAACTGGCGTTCCCTGGTGGTGTAGTGGCTAGGCTCCAGTGGTCTCAATGCTCTGGCCAGGGTTCGATTCCCAGCCAGGGAACCACCCAAAACAAACAAACAAACAAAAAAAAAAAAAAAAAAAAAAAAAAAAAAAAAAAAAAAAAAAAAAAAAAAAAAAAAAAAAAAAAAAAAAAAAAAAAAAAAAAAAAAAAAAAAAAAAAAAAAAAAAAAAAAAAAAAAAAAAAAAAAAAAAAAAAAAAAAAAAAAAAAAAAAAAAAAAAAAAAAGAGAAAGAAAGAGAGAGAGAGAGAGAGAGAGAGAAACTTCCAGCAAAAAATAAATTACCCAGCGAAATTATTATTCAGATATGAAGGAAGAATAAAGACCTTCTCAGACACACAGAAGCTGAGGGAATTTTCCCTCACAAGGATGGCATTTCAAGAAATACTGAAGGAAGATCTTTGATCTGAAACAAAACATCAGAATAAAACAAATAGAGTTGGGACAACAAAAAAGAAATTTAAAAAAAAGGAAGAAGTAATGGCTATAGAAATTCTCACATGTTAATTATCACTCTCTAACTGTTAATCGATTAAACTCACCAATAAAAAGACACAGTGTAGCAGACTATATTAAAAAACAAAACCCATTCATATGGTGTCTCCAAGAGACACATCTCAGTGATAAGGACAAACACAGACTCAGAGTGAAAGGATGGAAAACAATACTCCAAGCAAATGGCATCCAGAGAAAAGCAGGAGTTTCCATACTGATATCTGATGAAACTAACGTCAGATGAAAACGCATAACAAGAGACAAAGACTGACATTTAATTGTGATAAAAGGGACAATAAAACAAGAAGAAGACATGACAGTCATTAATATATATGCCCCCAATCAGGAAGCACCAAAATATACAAAGCAACTACTAATAGATCTCAAAGGAGAAACTGACAAAAACACAATCATTGTAGGGGACCTAAACAACAGATAGATCATCCAAACAGAAAATAAATAAGGAAATATCACCTTTAAATTACACACTACAGCAATTGGACATAAGTGATATTTACAGGACACTTCATCCAACAACAACAACAAAATTATACTTTTTTTTTTCTTGTGCACATGGAACAGTTCCAAGGATAGACCATATGCTGGGACACAAAATAAGCCTCAGCAAATTCAAGAAGATTAAAATCATACCAAGTGTATTCTCAGACCACAAATCTTTGAAATTGGAGATCAACTGCACAAACGAAGTAGAAAAAATCACATATACATGGAGATTAAACATCTTATAAAAAGACTGGATCAAAGAACAAATAAGAGATTAAAATATATATACAAACTAATGACAATGAAAATACAATGTATCAAAATTATTGGGACACAGTGAAAGCAGTAATGAGAGGAAATTTTGTATATTTACAGTCCTATCTTAAGAAACAAGAAAAATCACAAGTAAATATCCTAATATCCAAACCTAAAGAACTAGAAAAAGAACAAAAAACCTCACAAAGTCAGCAGAAGGAAAGAAATAATAAAAATCAGAGTAGAGCAAAATGAAATTGAGAACAGAAGGGTAATAGGAAAAATTAATAGAACAAATAGCTGGTTCTTTGAAAAAAATCAACAAAATTGACAAACCCCTGGGTAGACTAACCAAAGGACTAAATTAAAGGACACAAATATCCAAAATTAGAAGTGAAAGGGGAGAAATTACCACTGATACCACAGAAATACAAAGGATCAGAAAAGAATACTACAAAGAGCTTTTGCCACTAAATTTAACAACCAGAAGAAATGGACAAGTATCTAGACACCTATAGCCTACCTAGACTGAATCAAGAAGAACTG
The DNA here is from genome assembly GCA_004026885.1 of Lyroderma lyra. Lineage (NCBI taxonomy): Eukaryota > Metazoa > Chordata > Mammalia > Chiroptera > Megadermatidae > Lyroderma > Lyroderma lyra. The sequence continues at coordinate 39,945 of PVJL010009107.1, read as the reverse complement.
GATAATCTAAGTAGACCAATCAATAATAAAGAAATTGAAACAATCATCCAAAACCTCCCCAAAGGCAAAAGCCCCTGTCCAGAGGGTCTCATCAACAAATTTTACTAAGCATTCAGAGAAGAATTAATGCCTATCTTCCTTAGACTTTCCCAAAAAATTGAAGGTGAGGCAATATTTCCTAACTTATTCTACGAGGCCAACATTACCCTAATACCAAAGCCTGGTAACGACAACACAGAAAAAGAAAACTATAGACCACTATATCTGATGAACACGGATGCACAAATTCTAAACAAAATATTAGCAAATAGAATACAACAATGCATCAAAAAGATCATACACATGATCAAGTGGGATTCATCCCGGCAGCACAAGGATGGTTCAACATACAAAAATCAATCAATGTGATATATCACATAAACAAAATAAAAGATAAAAACCATACGATCATATCAAGTGTTGCAGAAAAAGCATTTGATGAGATACAAGATCCATTTGTGATGAAAACACTGAATAAAATGGGTGTAAAAGGAAAGTACCTCAACATAATAAAGGCCATATCTGACAAACCCTCAGTTAATAGCATACTGAATGGGGAAAAGCTGAAGCCCATTTCCCTAAAAGCAGGAACAAGACAGAGATGCCCCCTGTCACCACTGCTATTCAATGTAGTACTGGAAGATCTAGCCAGAGCAATTAGGCAAGACAAAGTAATAAAACGTATCCAAATTGGGAGAGAAGAAGACAAACTGGCACTATTCGCAGATGACATGATCCTTGTACAGAAAAATTTAAAGACTCAACCAGAAAACTATTAGACACCATAAACAAATACAGGAAAGTCACAGGATACAAAATCAACATACAAAAATCAACTGCATTCCTATATACAAACAACGAATGTTAAGAAAAATAAATGAGAGTGTCAATACCTTTTGCAATTGTAACAAAAAGAATGAAACACCTGGAAAGTAAATTAACAAAGAACTTGATGGACTTACACACAGCAAACTATAAGACACTTTTGAAAGAATTGAAGAGGACACAAAGACATGGAAAGATATTTCATGTTCATGGATAGGAAGACTTAACATCGTTAAAATGTCCATATCACCCAAAGCAATATGCAGATTTAATGCAATCCCCATCAAAATTTCACAAACATATTTTCACCAAATAGACTTTAAAAATTATCAGATTTGGAGACAGTAACAAAATAGAGGCATGAGAAGGACCTCCAAAATACTCCTCTGGAGATTAAAGCTAATAAAACACCTATACCTAACTAAGGACCCTTACAAAATACAAAATCACAGCTAAGAAACTTACTCATCCCATTAAGGTACCTGTGGGTGGGAAGAGGGTTAAACAAAGGAGAAATAAAAAGGGAAGAGTGGAGACTTGGTCATGCACAGGTCCCTGCTTGGAACTCTACCACTGGGGGAGGGAGGAGGAAGAAGACAGCGGGAGAGCATTCTGGACCTCACTCAGTCCACAGGACAGAGGAAAGAGGTCCCAGAGGTGGGGTGCGAGATACCACAACTACCTCACTTTCGTCCCAGGAGGTGCAGACCAGTCCACAAATGCAGCAGCCTGATTTCACTCCTGTTCCCAGAGGAGGGGGTGTGACTGGGAGATGAGAAGCTGCAGCACGAATGCTCTCCCTGGGAAGGAGACAGAGAGAGGAGGCGGCATGCACGTTTCTCGGGCCACAACCAGCCCCATCTCCAAGACCAGGATACAGGACAGCTGACCCCAAAGCTCAGGGGAAGAATTGTGCTTGGGGCAAAATGAGAACAGAAAGGCGCAATCATGCCCAAACTCTCTGCATGACCCCCAGAGCCACAGGAAGAAAACAAAGCCACAAACACCCCTCCACCACAGACCTCTGCCTGCCCAGTATCAGCAGTGAACACCAAAGAAAATGCAGCAGTGAGAGTCCAGAGAGGCTGCAAAAATGAGAAAAAATACAAAGGCAGCTCAAAATAAACAGATGGGGACAGATGACCCATCAGAAACAGAGCTCAAAGCAATGATTATAAAAATGCTTAAGGAACTGAATGATAATTTCAACAGAGAGATAACAAGCATTAAAGAAGACTTACAAACCATTAAAGAGGACCAGAGAGAGATAATGACATTAACTGAAATGAAGAACTAAATAAAAGTCACCAAACTAGATAAAACATGCACAAAGCAGTGATTTGCAGGAAAAGCCAGCAGAAAACCTCCAGCCAGAACAGTTAGAAAATAATACCCCCCAAAATGAGGATGGATTGAGAATCCTCTGGGACTATATCAAATGTAAAAATATCAGAATAATAGGTGTACCAGAAAGGACAGAAGAAAAGCAAGGGATCAAGAAATTATTTGAAGAATTAAAGAAATAAGGAAATAGACATATGAGTCCAGGATTAACAGAGAATCCCAAAGAAGATGATCCCAAACAAGAATACACTGAGACACATCATAAGTAAAATGGCAAAAATTAAAGAAAAAAGAAAATTCTAAAAACAGTAAGAAAAATGCAAGTAGTAACTCATAAAGGGACACGCATTCGACTCTCAGCTGATTTCTCACCGGAAGCTTTATAGGCCAGAAGAAATTGGCAGAAAATATTCAATGTGATGAAAACCAAGTATCTACAACCAAGAATAATGTATCCAGCAAGGCTAGCATTCAAAATTGAAGGACAGATAAAGAACTTCTCAGATAAGAAAAAGCTAAAGAAATGAATCACCACCAAACCAGTACTACAAAGAATGTTAGAGAGACTTCTTTAAGATGGGAGGAGGGATGGGAGAGTGGGTAAAATAAAGGAAAGGGATGGAGAAATTTAGTTTGTTAACATAAAATGGAAAGCAACAAAGAAACAAGACTCATGGACACCATCAATAATTTAGTAGTTACATGAGGGTAAGGGGTGAGGAGCTGTAGAAGAAGGGACAGGGGCACAAATATATGGTGATGGAAAGAGAACTGGCTCTGGGTGATGAACACATAATACAACACATGGAATATATAATATAGAATTATACACTTGGGACTTATGTAATGTTTACTAATCAATGTCACCCCAATAAATTTAAAAAGATTAAAAATAGAACTACTATATGGTCTAGTAAATCCATTGTGGTATATATATCTGAAGGAGAGAAATCACTACCTCAAAGACGTATCTGCAACCCCATGTTTATTGTAGTATTATTTACAATAGCCAAGACATGGGAACAACCTAAGTGTCTATTGATGAGTGACTAGATGAAGAAAATGTGGTGTATATAAACAAAGGACTATTGTTGAGCCATAAAAGAGAAGGAATTCCTGCCATTTGCACCAACATGGATGGTCCTTGAGGCAGTATAGTAAGTGAAATAAGAGAAAAACAAATAATGCATAATCTCACATTTATGTGAAATCTAAAAATAAAACAAAACACTTGAACTCATAGATACAGAGGAGAGACTGGTGGTTGACAGAGGCAAGGGTGTAGGGTTGAAGAAATGGGTGAAGGTGTTAAATAGGTACAAACTTCTAGTTATAAAATAAATAAGTCCTGGGGCTCTAAGATACTGTATGCGACTATAATTAGTAATACTGTATTGCATATTTGAAAGTGGCTAAGATTATAGATCTTATAAGTTCTCACACGAGAAAAATAATCGTCACTGTGTGGTGATGGATGATAACTAGACATATCGTGAACATGTCATAATAAATAAATAAACCAAATCATTATGTTGTACCCCTGAAACTGTTATATGTCAGTTACATCTCAAATAAAAATCTTTAAGCCTTTCAGCCAAGGCCACGTTCTTTCCAGGTAGCCTCCGGCATGATGGATCCGGGGCTTGCCCATGGCTACACAGTGAAGGACTCCTCTGATGAACTACCCCAAATCTCCCTATTGGGTTAGCCAATACTTTGTCAATTCTACATTGCCACCTTGGGTTCTCTCTGCCTAATTCTGTTTCCTTCTCTCTTTTTCTTAAAAGATGTCAGGCCTGCATGAAGGTCTCTAGATTCACCAATCCTTCTTACTTTCCCTTAAACTTTCATAGGCCTTATCTCCCAATAAATCTCCTGTATTCCTATCTTCACTGTATCATCACCTTCTTGCAGGATCTGAACTGATACATCTTCATATTTACTACAGTTTGAAATGTTATGCTTATGTTTGTGTGTTTGTATATTGTCTATCATACTGCAATCTCCTTGGCAGTCTTTTCCACTGAAGGATCCTCCTCTCACAAAACCTGGATAACATCCCTGGTGACTCTATCTTCATCCCTCCTCTAGTCCCAGACAGGGTAGTAGTGGTTGTACAATTATCTCACATCAGGGAGCACAGCTGAGAGAGTGAGAGGAGACTAAAATCCTAATTCAGGGCTAGATCTTCTAAGGGTAGGATTTCTCACTTTGGCATTATTGACATTTTAGATTGGATAATTCTTATTTAGGTTTTTTTTTTTTTTTTTTTGCTTTTTGGTATGTGGGCAGCTCCCCGGCTGGGAATCGAACCCAGGCCGCAGCACTGACAGCACCAGCGCCGAAGCCTTAAGCCACTACACCATCAGGGAACTCCCTGGATAATTCTTTGTAGTGGAGTGGTTGTCGTGGACATTACAGAATATTTAGTAGCATCCCTAAACATCTATCTAGTCTTCTACTCACTAGATGTCAATGGCATCCTTCTCAGTTGTGATATTTGAGATTTAAATGTCTCCACATGTTGCCAAACGTCCGCTAGTGGGGCAAAATCACCTCTGGTTGAGAACCACTGACCTAGAAGAAACAGCATCTTTTTTTCTAATTCTCCCCAAAATGTCATATGGTAAATAGGTACCTCTGCTGGAACTTACCATAGTCTTACGAGTATTCCTCCAGGCTAAGCAGAACCGGATGCCTTGGCAGCAACTCCCTCACAGTGTGAGGCTTCCAGTCCCTTCCACCTATGTCTGTCCTCTGCACCCTAAGTAGTTCTATATGTATTCCCATGAGTTACGGATTTAGGACTAGACAGATTATTCAACGTGGTTGACTGTGACCAGGGGAAGCTCTCCTCTTCTGGCAGACAGGGCAGTATGTTGATGTTTCAATAGACAGATGAACAATGTCCCATGGCCTCTGTGTCTTTTCACCATACTTTGTTATCCACAAACTGTTTTATCCATTTTTGCTTGGGAAATCATTAGTCATCTTTATGTACCAAGTTCCTATTGCTGTTCACTCTGGAGCATGCTATATACCAATTACTTTTCACACAACAAATGACTAAAAAAACAGAAGTCTGTAATTCTGAGTGTCTGCCCTTAATATTTCAAGTTTCCTATTTCGGCTGAATGTCTGAGCCATGTCTATCTCCATCATCAGGCATAGAAACCTCTCATACCTCTGTTTCAGATGCTTTGGAGTATCAATGCCTTTCTCTTCAATTCCCATTATTCCACAAAGCGTTTTCCATACATGTCACTTAGCATATATTTTAAGTCTGGTTTTTCCCACAGATTTGGTATAAATCGGTGTTTAGCCATTTCCTCATTATGCTGCACACGCAGAAACTTGATTCTCTTTGTATAGATTTGCTCCTCTCCCACTGATTTTTCTTACTTACATTCACTTGCATACTTTAAATATATATTTTTGATTCTGCATATTCGTTGTGTTTAAGATTTAATAGATGCAGGATTTAGAAAACTAGATTGCAAAAGTCACTTTAAAAAAATTAATCCTTTACAACTATTTCACTCCATGCTTAATAAAGAAATACGTATGCCTCTAGGATGTTGAGGAATTTTCTTGAATGATGCATAAAATAAACTCCTATCCCAAACGCTGACTTGGGGTGGAGGGTGCTGGGGCAGAGAAGATGCAGGACGGGAACTGAAAGGGGTTTAGGGCTGAAAACCCTTGTTACTCCTTTGGTTCCTCCTTCACCCCAAGATTGAAACAAGGCGCCCTACACAGTGTTTCCAGCTAGCCGTCTGGAAGGGGCGCTGAGGCCAAGGGCACTGTACTTCGCAGTGGTTAGAGCAGAGCATGACTGTGTGCAGCCTAAGGCAGGGCTCATCCTAAACGCCCGTCACCAACTGCATCGCAATCCAGATGAAAGCTTTTTTAGGATTGGAGATTTTAAAGTTAAAAAAAAATCACACTTCCTTAAGGAAGAGCTCAAACTAAATATTCCATTGCATGTATAACTTTGCATTCAGCCCATTATCCCCTCAAAACCAAAACGTTCCTTTTCAGTCTCAAATATCTGACGGCATGAGAAAACCAAAGCTCTCTCAAACTGTCAGCAAGCTGCTTCCTCAAGCACGAAAGGAGCAGATAACTAAACTCCACAAACCAGGCCACGGTACACCGGTAAGGATGGTAACCAGGAAGGGCCAAATTTTACAGAGCGCAGTAGCGCAAAGTGCGCAGGGAACGTTTGACGTCGGCCTTCCTGTCGCAGAGCATAATGGGAGAAGCGGCAGGATGTGGGGCGGGCGCGCACAGTTTGAAGACGAAACAAACTCTGTGGACTAAGGGGTCCGCTTGGCACCCGTGACTGTTTGGGATTACCCGGTTTTTGTGGAAACAGCATCGCCGACACGGTGCGGGGACCGCCCTCAGTTTTCGTAAGTCCACGTGAAACGGTGTCTCAATTTCTGAGCGAGCCAATCCCGGGCTGGCTGGAGGGCGGGCTCTTCAAATTTGAATTCCCACACCCTTGTGGGTGTTAGGGAATCCCCTGCTGCTGGCTATGTCAGAAGTGGGCCCGAGGCGTGGGCATCTTGGGGCCCCTGACTCCTCATCCCGCGCGAAGCCGAGCCTGACTGCCGCCGTCTCTCCCTGCCAAGCCCTTCACCCAAGGTACGGCCTTCCAGGCCTTCACCTCCTGCCGCGGATCCCCTCCCCGCCAGTCCCAGGCCTTCAGTATTCTGGGCCCACGCGGGCTTTTGTACACTTTTTGCTTTGGCAGTGGTTTCACAACTACTCCCTCACTTGGTGTGCACACTTGTTGCGTGTCTACGGTTATCAAGAGAGCACACCACTTTCGTTCATGTTCGTTTCGGTGATGAGCGCTCTTTGTTCTAAAATCGTTTCTAGGGGGAAAAGTCTTTACTTCAGGATGATTACCAAGTAGGAAAATTGAGTGCGTCACTGGCCTATTTTTCACCTTGGAACCCAAGATCCACAGGGCTATAGAAACAATTGCTCCATCCAGTTTATGTTTTCTTTGGATTAAATTACGTATTGGTTGAAAACATTTTCAGATGTTAATCAAATTATTTAGAAAGTGGAAGGGCCGTTCATCCTTCTCTTTAAAGATAACCACTATTGACAATTTGGTACACTTCCAAATTTTTTTTCCTATGTTTATGCTCCTGTGTGTGTATTACAGAAATGCAATTCTATGTTGTTCTGCTTCCTTTTTTTATGTAATATATTCTAGCTACTTTCTATGTTATTACATAAATGCGTTTTTTATTGAATACCTAGAATTCAATTGTATGGATGTAGCAGAATTTTGTCCCGCATTGCTGGACTTCTAGATTGTTTCTAATTTCCTGGGTGCTTCAGTGAACGTCCTTGTATAGCTTGGGCTTTGAAATCAGATAAGCTTGGGTCTTGCTCTTGTTTGTTGTCAGTGGGACCTTGCGCAGGTTATTTAACCAACCTATGCTTTAGTTTCTTCATCTTCAAAATGGGAATAATAACAGTGCTTAACTCTTAGGAATTGCTGAAAGGTTATGTAGTGTCTGGCATATATGCAGTAAATTGACTATTATTGCTACGTATATATTTGCATTCTTGTGTAGATTTTTCTGTAAGAATAAAATTTAAAGTGGAATTTTTTTAGTGGAATAATTGTCTTATTGTCAGTAGCATAGAAGAAATTTAATATTGATCCTTTGGAGCAAAAAGAAAGTTGAACCTAATTACAAGGAATGCCAGGAAGAGTTGAGGGGGGGGACTGTCATAAAATCATCAGTAAATGTACTCTTTTGATAGTGAATTAATATGTGAATTTGCAACATAGTTAACTTAATCAGACCAACTTCTTAAATTACTATTAATGTAGATTACTGACTAGCTAGCTACGATAACTAAACTCATAGCCTTGGAAAAAATACGTGTCAAAGCAGCATGAATGCTTCAGTAGCTTTAGTTATATTTTCTAAAGGCATAAGTTCCTTTCCCTTCCCTGCCATCACATTAAGAAAAAGAGACAAGTTCCTTCAGCACTCATAAAATTCTTTTGTTGGCTGCCATGAGAGTCCCTGGGCATCTTAAGTTTCTGGTTGTCAGACATCCAAAATCTTGGCAGCAGTCTGTCACCAACCAAATAAATGACCTGGCGAGCAGTCTATCAAAATTGAGTGAATTTTTAATTAGATCTGAACTTCCCTTGAAGGGGGCTGCACTTTAGCTACTGTAGGTCTGCAATTCCTATTCAACTTCCAAAATCTCAAAAAGTTCTGCAAATAACTTGTTCATAAGCTGGTGGCATACATATTTGTCAGCAAAACCTGACACTTTTGGGCTACTTAGAATCGTTGTCCATGTTATGTCCATCTTCTATATTTTGTGGGGCAGAAATACTAAGGTATTGATTTATAGGGTGTTGTTTCAAACTCTACTAATGGAGTTCTTTAACATACCATTTGTGCAACATACTATCTTTGTAAAATCCAAAATTCCAGAGTTTAAAGAAAACATTCATCCCACAGGGTTTAGCATAAGGTGATGTGGACTCACAGTAGTCTGAACATGTGTCCAAGTTTCACTGAAGCCAGGAAAGTTTTGTGGATCACATGTACCACATTTCTTTGGTCTTTTAGGGAAGTGAGAATGTCTGAAACACTCTGTGTCCCAGTGAAGGGAGGCAGAGCTTTGAGAATGAAATCCTCCAGATCCTCCTTATAGGAATTTTCTTTGTGAAAGACTGTATTCCTGCCCATACCCTAGATAATTAGACAAATAATGAATACATATTTCTTCTCTGGAGTGATTCCTTTTCTTTCAAAGCATCGTATTTGGGGGATGGGAGGGAGATGGTAGGGAAGGGAACCAAAGAAAAGACTGGAAAAGATGGGCCTTTTAGTTTAAGGGTTACATATGACAGGTACCAGTGGGTTCCTCATCCAGTAATATTAGCATTTTACCATATTTAGAAAGTGATTCTCTGGATGCAGAGTTTATAGAGAAGTCAGGTGACACTTAACCTAGGTTCTGCCACTTAAAGAGAACAGAACTTGCCAAAAAAAATAATGTTTCAAGTTTTGTTGTACCTGATGATGTAACTGTATAAATAAAAGGGTGACCAGCTTTGAATTCATTCTTACGTTGAAGGATTCATGATCCTGGCACCTCTATAGCCTCCCTACCATCTTCAGTAATTTCTAAGCACACTCTGTGAAAAACATTTGAGAGGGCCATTCCCTTGGTCTCTGACATTCCAGAAAAATTAAATGTATTCTCATTAAAGATATTTTTTCGCCCTAGGTTTTACTAGCCTTGGGATCAATCATCTTTTCCACCTTAAATTTTGGAATGGAGAGTTTGACTTTGGCATTGGCCGAGGTGCCAGGATTGTCCTATTGCAAGAGTGTCTTTGAGTTGAGTTTTTCCAACCTTCTCGAGGTCTGTGGACTCATCCTCCACATCCGTGGGTAGCAGCACGAGCATGCTGAGGTGATTGTTTTGAAAGGGGAGCTCTCTGACCTTACTTTTGATACCATTTGTGTTGCCCATGCAGAAGGTCGCTTCCATATTCATCATTTGCACTGGCTTGGTGTCTGTCATGTTGACTCAGAAAGGGCATTTTTTTTCTGATGTAAGAACTTTATTCATCCACTTTCCAACAAAACAGGCAGCATTAACCACAAGGATTGTGGTCTGGTCACTACACTGTTGTCCGATAAAATGTTCTCAAAGTGGTTTCCTTTGAGATCTTAATTGCATTGTTGATCAAGCCTTTTGTTTCTTCCAGTTTATCTTTGAAGTCAACTGTTTGCATTTCCTTTGTTATGTTCTGTTGGTAGAGCTGTTGAACTCTGTGGAAGGATTCAGAGATTTGTCTCTGTAGAGCCTTTTGATTAGTTTCTGCAAGTGGAAGGAACTAACTTTGTTTACATCCATCGTTACTGTTTGAGATCAAAAGGGTGCATGTTTGACATTTTCAAAGTGAAGGACCTGTCCAATTTTGTTTGCTGTGTCACCTTTGGTGCCTACTTGAGCAAATGACAGGGAAGTGGAGAGACAGATTGGAGAGAAAAGGACATTGGCTGCTGGCTCTTTTTCACACAGTTGTTTGAATAGGTCAACTGCAAAAGCTGAGGTTGCCATTTGCAGGGTGTCCATTGTGACTGAGTCACAGTTATCCTGGAAAACGCACGGCAAGGGAAAAGGAAAGCAAGGCACAGGACTTCAGTGTGGAGGCCACTCTGTGTAGCAGAGCAGCCTGCTGGCTCTAGAAATGAAATTTCTAGTTCAAGGGCATGCACACCTATATTTTAAAATTAATCTTTACCAATCTGATAAGCATAACAAGTCTTATTGTTTTAATTTGCATCTCTTCATTTATTAGTAAAAAGGAATGTCATTTCACACATTTATTGGTTTTTGTATTCTTTCTGTTAATGAGCTTTAATGTTCTTTGTCTTCTTTCTGTATTGATTATCTTTTTATTCATTTGAGCTCTTTGACTGTTACATATTTTAGTCCTTTGTATGTCATGCACTGCTTTTTTTCTTTTTAATTTACCATTTGGCAATTATCTTACAATTCCTCTCATTTCTCCCAACTCTAGCTCCCAGTTTTGGATAGTGTGCTTTGAGATTTTTAACCCATTTCATTATGATAATTAGTAGTAATACTGCTGCAACTCAGTAAATTCCTAGAAAAAAATTTTCATGTCTTTTTGCGAAGAAGGGTAACAGTTACTTTAAGTATCATATCCATGATAACAGTAGTTGTTTAGCCTTACTTCTCTGTGTACATTTACTATAAATGCTCATAGCTGGCCTGTTCATGTAATGGTTTTCCCATATCTGAGTCTTCCTTTTGAATCAATAACAATTTTTTTCTAGTACAACAGTATTTGTCAGGTTTTAGAATAAATTATAAGGATTAGAGCAGTTACTGAGAGCACAAGATTTCCATTTTAGAATTCACTTTTTAATCTCTAATCCAAGAAGAATTTAACAATTTCTTGTTCACGATGTCAGATTTCTTGTTTGTGGCCTCTGTTAGGTCAACTGTGCTTGGCCTTCAGGACACTCTCTTTTCTTCAACTTGAGGAATGCCAGTTACTAAATGCCCGTTGTCTAAGGTCTGTCTGTTTCATTGAAGTCTAAGCAGCATAATTTTTCTTTAGTTTTCTCTTCTTTAAACTAGGAGTAAATAGAATTTCAGGTGTTTCTTGAGTGGTCTCTAACTTGTGTTTTGTTTTTATTCTTTATTCTGCAAAGTTTTTATGGTCAGAGAAAATACTAGATGATTTTTTCTCTCTCTATATCTGGTGTGTCCAACCTTTTGGCTTCCCTGGGTCACACTGAAAGAATTGTCTTGGACCACACATAAAATATACTAACACTACTGATAGCTAATGAGCTTTAAAAAAAAATCGCAAAAAATTTCATGTTTTAAGAAAGTTCATGAATTTGTGTTGGGCTGCTATCCTGGTCTGCAGGGTTGAACACACTTGCTCTACATCTTCCTTTGTCCCACCAACCACATTGAAACCACAGTCAATTATTGCAACTCTTGGCTTCTGTTGAGTTGCTGTTTGTCACATAGTAGTAAAGAGGAGTCCTGTGGGGTGTGTGGAATTTGAGGATCTTCAAAATCTTGACTACCTCTCCATCCTACTGCGTGCTTGAATTGAGAGGGAAGAGGTTGGACAACATGTAAGAGAAGAATTATGGGCTGGTTCTTGGAGCCTTTCAAAGTGACCATAATTACCTGCCTTTAAGTGAAAACAGTTCTGTATGTCTACTACAGATTTGGCTTATTTTTAGTTCTGCTAGTGAATTTGCAGTTTATACTTTCTGTTGAGCATTTCATTAAGTTCTGGTGAATTGAGGTTGTGTCAACCTGCACATACTTTGCCATTTTCCCATGCAATTGTTTCACTTCATTCTTTTTTGTTTTTAAGAGTTTAAAGTGAATGGCTGGTAAGTGTTATATAACTCCCAGCACAGATTCTGAATGTCACTAGCCCATTGCCACATGATTGTATGCTTTAGTACCAGCATATTCAACCTGTGGCCCAGGATGGCTTTAAATGTGGCCCAACTCATATTCTTAAAACTTATGAGATATTTTTGCAAACTGTTATTAGCTTGTCAACTGTCATGAGAGTTATTGTATTTTTATGAGTGGCTCAAGACAATTCTTCCACTGTGGCCCAGGAAAGCCAAAAGGTTGGATATCACTGCTTTGGTATATGTTTGCTAAATCAAATTCTGTGGAAGAATTCAGTAGTTTTTGTGTCACAAGGCTAGACTCCCAAGATACCCTTCTTTGTCAGCTCTTGTTATTGAGAAGTATTTCCTTCTTTTTTTATTTTCTCTCTTACAAATTGTTGGATGAAATAGTAGTTTCTATATGAATTATTAACTTGCAACTCACAGAAGTTACTGTAGGTAAATATACTTGATGTCTTTGGTCTCACTGCATTAGAATTTTCTGTGATGTGCTTTTTATGTTTATATATTGTCAAAGACTTACTGGAATAGTTACAAATTCAGCAGTAAGAGATGCTGTAAATCTAGACTGGTGAGTTCCAAGCTCGTTGGGTTGAAATATTTGTTTATCAAGGATTACAGAAAGAAACTGTATGGCTTATCACCTAGAATCGTAATTTCTAGGTATCAGATATAAAATTTGTGCATAGAAACAAGGCAAAAAAAGTCTAAGACAGTGTATGCTCAAGTATTTGATTCCCTTGAAAAATTCTAAGTATTGATAGTATTAACATTTTTAAAAATTAGAATGAATATGATTTCCTTTTGTTTTGAAGGTTTTTCAACGAAAACCTCATAATCAAAATGTTCTGCAGCATAACAAAATCAGGATTGGGGATTATTTAACTAAAAAATTGGATTTTTCAGCTTTCATTAGGATATATCATTGTATCTGATGACTTCAAATTTAAGTGTCTAAAGGGGAAAAACCATGTTTGTGAAACTTAATCTTTTATAACCCAATATACTGCCATATGCAGATGTCACGTAATGCTTTTTTGATGCAAATATTAGGTTGGGGAAAGGTTGGGGAATCTCCAGGACTTGTGTTTCAAGTAAATTTCAAAAACAGATATTTAGAATTCAGTTCTTAGATCTATTAAGTAGATGATATGATGAAAGCTGCCTTTTTTAGAGAAGTAAATTTAAAGACCAAATGGCTCATCTGTTGAGATATAATAATAAAATGGGATTTAACAAAAATAGAAAATCTTACTCTGACTTGTGAGCTACAGGTTACCCAATTTTGTTACGTACCACTTAAACCTTTTGTTGTTACGGAAAGCAAACTTTTTCTGCACCAAAGCATGATAAAAGTTAATTTTACATTGAACTACAGGTTCCTCTGAGTCCCTTGCTGAAGATCTATCCTGAACATTGTGTTTAAGTGAATTTTCTGATAGAGGAAATTTGTTGCTCCTGTTTATCAAGATGATTACAACACCTTTGAAACGTTCTGGAATTCACTTGTCCTCAGAGACATCTTCTCAAAGAAGAAATATGCCCATTCATGCAGTCTTTCTTGACAGCATTCCTTCAGGCACACTTACTCCTGTTAAAGATTTGGTGAAATATCAGAACTCCTTTTTAAAATTGAATGACCATAAAGAGAATGACCATAAAGAGAATCAATTCCTAGAAACGACGATTTTAAAAAATGTATTTCAATCTACCATGCTAGCAGAGGTTACCACCTCTAACAGTTCTCTTGATATCAGTGCTATAAAGCCCAACAAGGATGGATTAAAAAATAAAGCAAAGTATGAATCACCAGGAAAAGTATTTCAAAGAATGAAAGAAAAAGTACTGCGGAACAAGCAAGAACAAGCATCAGGAGGCAGTAGTTTGTTGGAACCACAGAAAAGTGAAAATAACAAAATGTTCACTTTTAATGGAGCTGAGAAAAGAATATTGCACCATACCTACCTCTGTGAAGAAAAGGAAAACAAATCATTCCAACTGGAAAACAGCTCACTAAGAGGTCAGTCTTATTATGCCTTGGTTAAAAAGCTATAATGTGTTTATTGTGTCTGGTACTGTTTTGGATACTCAAGATAGAGCAGTGCACATGAACAAAAAATCCCTGCACTCATGTAGGTAGCGCACATTCAGGTGGTGGGAGACAGCTATGGTAATTGAGTAATATTTATGGTAACAGTAGAAAGGAAGTGCTGTGGAAAGAAAATGCAGAGTAAGGATGATGGGGAGAGTTAGAGAAGGTTGTAATTTGCAGTGGGGTGGTCAGGGTGTGCTTCAAAGAGAATGCGGTATTTGAGCTGAAAAATTGAAGAAGGTGGTAGATACAGATAGGTATCTTGGGAAGTAGGAAAGGATGATCCAGACAGATAACAGCTGGTACAGATGCCCTGAAACAGGAGCATGTCTCACAAATACAGGGACTACCTGAGCTTAGTGTATCACAGAGTAAGTGAGCAGAGCTCGGGAGGTGGTGATCAATGAGAACGGGCCAGATAATGTCGGGCCTTTTGAGTGAATATAAGAGTTTGAGCTTTTACTGTGAGCAAAAGAAGGAGCCATTGGAGGATTTGCAGCAGAGAAATGACAAAGCCTGGCTTACATTTAAAACCTACCACTGGCTGTTAATTTGAAATAGTGACTGCAGTAATCCAGGTAAGAAATGGTTTTGGCTTGTTCCAGGTGGTAGCAGAGAAGATAAGTAGTAATGATTGGATTCTGGAAATATTTTGAAGGAGGAGCCAATCATATTAGCCCATATATGGGGTGAGGTATGCTAGGGAGATATAAAAGATGACTCCAAGGTGGTTTTTGGTTCGTCTGTTTTCATGTTGTTTATTTATTTGTTTTGTTTTTTGCTCAAGTAAGTGGAAGGATGTAACGATTTAACTGAAATGGAGCAGACTGAAGGAGGAATGAGATGAGGGCACAGTTAATAAGTTTTGTCATGTAAATTTTGATATGTCTGTTAAAAATTGAAGTGTAGATGTAATTTAGACTGTTATAAAAAATATATATTGTGAATTTAGGGAAGCAGTCCCTAAATTTGGGAATCATTAGCATCTAAATAGTCTTTAAAGCAATGAGATGAGATAACCAAGGAGTAAGCGTAGAAAGAGAAAACATTTGAGAGTGAGTTGTAGGGCACCCTAAAATTTAGAAGTTAGAATAAAGGATAGAAAGTCCTGAAGGCACTTAGAAGATGATGAAGAAGGAGAAAAACTGGGAGCTATATTGGAAGCCAGGAGAACCAAGTGTTTTAAGGAAAGAGTTGTGAGTTGTGTCTAATGCTGCTTGTGCCTCAGATAAGATGAAAGCTGAGATTTGACCATGGGAGCTGGTGACTTAGAGGTGACTTTGATGAGAGCAGTTTTGGTGGAGTGATAGAAGAAAAGATGTGATTCAAGAGAGTTCAAGAGAGAATGAGTGAGGAGTGATGAATATTGATAACTCTTTTTGAGGGGAGCCAAGAAATATGGGAAGTATGATTTTAAAATCTATTATCGTTTTTAATAATTGGTGAAATAACATTTTTGTGTGCTGTTAGGAATGATCCAGCAGGGAAAGAGAAACTGAAATTGAAAGTCTGATACCCTTGAGTAGTTGAGAGGGAATAGAATCCAAAAGTGGAGGTTTGGCCTTAGCTATAATAGGAACATAAACAGATCATCAAACAAGATAGGCAGTGTTGTATAACTTCAGAAATAATTTGAAATAGGAAGTATAGTCATCAAGTAAGAGTATAGGAAACAGGTATTGAAATTTGAGGAGGTGAAGGTTTGACCAGTGTAGGGGAGTGGAAGATTAAATGATCTAGGCCAGCGGTATCCAACCTTTTGGCTTCCTGGGGCCACATTGGAAGAATTGTCTTGGGCCACAAAAATACACAAACACTAATCATAGCTGATGAGCTAAAGAAAAGGGGAGAGGTCACAAAAAAATCTCATTATGTTTTAAGAATTTGTGTTGGGCTGCATTCAAAGCTGCCCTGGGCTGCAGGTTGGACATGCCTGGTCTAGGCTTAAATTTGATTTCTTGGGCAATGTTAAGGACCTCCTTGAGATTTGTGGGCATGCATTTAAATGAGACCAGTTAGCATGGTTGTGTGTTTTCCTCTAGCCCTCTTCACTTGTACAGGTTCTGGTGGGGAATACACGGGAGTTTGGACTTTGTCAGGATTGTAATTTTGCCAAATAGGATGAAGTGAGAGAAGAACAAGGTAGCTGGAGGGTGTGTGCAAGGGGGTAACCACAGTCGGCCGTGACATTTAAGTTGGTTAGACAAGGAAAAGAGGACCTGAAAGAGATGAGGAAGTGTGAAGAATTGTAGTGCAGGTCTTGTTGGGATAGTCAGTGGATTTGAGAGAATCATCTGGAAAGATAGAAAGTAGTCTGAAATTGGGATACTTGAAATTGAGGTATTACTGAGTTGCATTAATTAATAAATATTTTACATGTGTTTTCTCATTTAATCCTTTCAGCAAATACTATGGGTAGATGTTTACTTAATAGTGTAGCAATTGAGACTTATAATGAGGTTTTGTCTTCTGTGTTTCACAGGTAATGAGTGATGGGCTGAGAATTAAATACAGGTATCTATAAGAAAGTATATGCTCTTAACTTTACTATTACACAATACATTGTGGATGCATTTTTGCCTTTCAAAGACAGTTGATATATTTTGACACAAAAAGGAGAGTTTTCTCAGGGAGTTTAGTATGGAAGTAGGGGAGGACACAAAATAATGTTTCTCACACAGCCTGGGAGAAAAGGAAATGAAATAATGCACATTAAAGCACATTTTATATTTAAAGTATAATTAGGGAGAGGACGAAATAATTGTTTTGAGAATCTGATGATTCTTTCCCCAGAAAATGCACACATATACAAATCCAAATTTTATATGTAATTTCAGAGATCTTTCAGAGTCCGCATGGGCCTTGGACTCTCTAATAAATGACCCAGATTATGCAGCATGTTATATTTGATCAAATTACTTGCTTGTATTTACTGCATTGCCTTGCTGTTTCTAGTAGAAGAGTTAAAGAAGTAGAAATTTATCCTATTATGACATGTTATTATAATAATAATAAAAAAAATTTTTGGGAGTTCCCTGATGGTGTAGTGGCTTAAGGCTTCGGTGTTGGCACTGTCAGCACTGCGGCCTGAGTTTGATTCCAAGTCAGGGAGCTACCCACATACCAAAAAAGAAGAAAAAAAAAATTTTTAATGTTTATGTTTATTTCTGCCAAAACTGATGACATATGACAGGGGAGCAAGATTTCAAATGCTCCCAGAGAATGAGTTTTGCAGTTTCTATAATAAAATCTTTATATTAAACTTTCTAAGGTCAAATTGGCACACTTATTAAAGCATACTCACTCCAATTTGTTTCAAGTATAATATTTGAAATTAAACATACAAAATAATTCAGTTTTCCTTTCTGGTACAAATTTTAAGTCTGTTACCTTCCCCTATTTGTGTGAAAGAAACATTTCTACATTGAAGAAATAAAACTTTAATGATCTAGGATATAAAGCAGATAAAATGTAAGCAGTACTAGTAGTTCCTATTGACTAGTTGATAAGCCTACCAGATTTGTGCCTTTGAAGGCTGGCTGAAGAGAGGTCAAAGGGGTGTAAATTATTATTGAATCTTAACATTTTGAGTTTTAATAAGTTATAACTCTTGAAGTGTTTTTTTTGCATGTTAGACATTTACAGCAGTCAGCCACAGAAGCAGAAGCAGAATTTTCAAGATTGGATGGCACTTCATAAATAATCTTAACATACTCATATATATCCCTGATTTGTGTCTGCACCACATTTTTATTTCAGATCTCTAGGCTTCAGTATACTTTTGTGTAGAGCTGGCAAGTTGTAACATGGAGTGGTTTTTAAAAATTCTTTCTCAGCATGATGTAGGTATAGAGAATGGTGTGAAAGCATGAGAAGATAACAAAGGGGAAAACTTATAACTCTTATATTAGAAAAGTATACTCTGTGAGTCTTATCATTACTAAACCTGTCTTTATTTCAAGATTTTAAAGAGGCATTTTTTTCTTCTCAGTGACTAATGGAACTCAACTTCCTCTTTCATTGAAACAAATCCCAGCCTCCATCCAAGACGTCCCTCTAGAACCGTCAAATAATATTTTACTCCCCGTCAAACAAAAAGTTCAATGTCAACAGGAAAAGAAAGCGAAGCTGCACAACTTAACTTATGGTAAAGTGCTTTTTGTTTTGCTTTCTAGTTTGTTATTTGAATGTGTTGTTAAATGTTCTAGGTTATTACTTTCCTTGTGTAGGCAGGCAGTAAAGATTGTGGATAAAGATTGAATCATAAAAACCAGAGGCACTCAGAGAAAGACTGTTGGAAAGGTGGGTGGAGCATTCCTAACATGAAGACTTCTTTTTAATATAAACAGTTTTAAATTTTTAATATAAACGGTTTTAAATTGTTCTGTTTCTCTCTCTCTCTCTCTCTCTCTCTCTCTCGTTGTTAAATTTATTGGGGTGACCTTGGTTAGTAAAAATTACATAGGTTCCAGGTGTACAATTCTACAATACATCATCTGTGTGTTATGTTATGTGTTCATCATCCAGAGTTTGTTTGTTTCTTTTAATTTCATATGATTCTTGTATAAATTTTGGTTAGTTTTGTTATTTTTTTTCAGAGCTTCCAATTCTGAACCAAGAACATGAAAATGTTTTAGCTGTGGGAGCCTCCAATAGGACATTAACTAGAGCTCAGTTGGCTAAACAGATTCGTCGTTCAAAGGAGGAGAATACGGTTGCAACCACTAAGTCCAAAAAGGACACATTTGATTTAGAAGGCATTGATCCAGCCTATGAAAATACTACTGCCGAGACTCTCAGTACTAACTGTATTCCTAATAAAAATGGTGGGCAATTAATGGTTTCTGATAATGAGATGACAATGAAAAGGTCTTCACAACAGGAAATTAAGGAAGGAAATGAGAAAACAATTCCCAGAGAGACTAATCTTCCAGGTTCCATAAATGATACATGTAAAATTGTGCTTGCAACTCCAAAATTTCATGTAGCAATACCTCGGAGATCAAAAAGATGTGCTTCAAACTCTTCTCCAAGTGTATTCCAAACTACTACAAATGGAGTTAAAAAAAATAAGGTAGGAAAACCTTGAAGTTCAATGTGTATTTCTGTTTTTATCCCCATTCTTCAAGAGCTTGAGCTCTTATGCACTCTCATTATTAACAGTAGCTTCATTTCTGTGTTTTATTATTTAGTGTAGAGTCAGTATTGCCTAGTGAAAAGAGCAGTGGGTTGAAAGTAAGAAGACCCAGATGTTAAGTGCTGTCTTGCTGTTACTAGTTATATTGCCATCGACAATTTACCTGCCCCCTTTGGAGATGAACACTGAGTTCATTCTTGTTCTTAATTTGTTTTTCCTGATTCTTGGGGTACTCTTAACAGAGCAATTAAAAAAGAAAGGAATTACATACAGCATCTGAAGATTCGAGAGTTTTTTTCTGTTGTAAAGTAGTATAGTGATCAATAAAAGACTCCAGACCATCAAACTATGTTATATTAGGACAAATTCTCTGAAGAAAGTATAATAGAAAAAGAAATTCAAGGAGAAAAATACAACGTAAAATTTCCAGATGTTAAAGATTTGTCTATTAATTTTAAAAAGGCTAATGGTGGGTGTTGTCCAGACAAAAGCTAGAATCTTTATTTAGTCCAATTGTGACTCAGCAGCTACTTAAAAAAATTACTGTATTTTGCCATGTATAATGCGCTCCCTTGTATAATGTGCACCCATGTTTTTGGCCCAAACTTTCAGGGAAAATACCTTTTGTTTTAATGTTTTAATTCAAATTTTTATTTGTTTATATTTAGGTTCTTTTATATTAAAGGAATTTTAGCATTTATTTTTTAACATGTGATACAAGAAATATGTATAAAATTTTTTTTGTGTAAAACCAATTATCACATTCTAGGATATTATTTTGCATATGGATAGCCTTATTGATCTCTAGCGTTACACTTTTAACTCCTAAGCATAAATAAAAGAATTAAAAACATATAGGTACAGAATTAGTACTACCCATGTATAATGTACCTCCTTATTTTTCCCTCACAAATTTGAGCAAAGACGTGCACATTATACATGGCAAAATACAATGAATCATGTAATTCTTCTTCTCAGAATCTTCCAGTAACTTCTTATCTCAAGAGAAAACACTAAGCCTTTACCATAGTTTACAGGATTCTCCCTAACTCAGTCTTAAAGATAAACAACTTCATCTCTTATTCCTTGTTGCTTAACTCCTTTCTAACCACTGTGGCCTCCATGCTTCCTCCTTAGGCCCTTTGAATTTATTCCCTCTGCCTGAAAGAATCTATTACCAGATAACCATATGGCTATCCCTCATTTCACTCAGTTCTCTGTTCCAAGACTTTTTCTAATCTGTCTAAAAAAGTATCTCCAGTTATCTAATGCCTTGTACTTATTTTAAATAGTAAAGTAGATCACCACCTGATATTTTATTATTTATTTTTACATTTGTTTTGATATCACCACCATTACTCCACTGACTTCCACTGACTTCCACCACACTTTTCCCCTACGCCACAAATGTTTGCTCTAAGAAGGCGGCATTTCATTTTGTTTCTTGCTGAATCCCCACTGCCTAAAACAGTGTCTGGTACCTAGAGCTCAACAACAAATATTTGCTGAATGAATATGAATGAATATTTTGACATTTTGAATAAGTCAGTATCTGTGCCACTAACTAGCTTTGTGTGACATGGGCAAATTATTTAACTAGATTTTGTAGAGTTTATCTGTGAAACGAAGATAATACCTACCTCCTAGTGTTAGAAGAATAACATGAGTGAGTGCTTCCAAGGTGCTTAGAACACTTCCTGTTGTTAGCTTTTATTTTTAATACCACCTGACTGATTCTTTGATCTAGCTCAGGTAGTTCCTCATGTGAAAGTAGAGGGAAAAAAAGGAATTTTGTTGTGTCTTCCCCAAGTCCTGCCTATGATTTTTTAAATGAACATAATTGAGAAATGCAAGATTTAAGAGCACCCTTCCATTTTAACATCTTTTCCTGACTCAACATGAAACTACCACTGGAGGATTTGTCTTTATAGTGTTACATATAAAGTAAATGGCTAGTGACATTGGTTATTTTATGACTTTGGGCTATATAGTTCATCAGAAATAGTCCAATGTTTCATTGTTATTCAATAGAAACAATTTCTTAGCACAGATGTTCACAGAAAATTCCTTTTATAATATGATTTTGCTAGTCCTGAAATAAGAAATTCTCTGAGCTGTTCAAATACTTGCTTTAGAATAGAATGCTGTTAAATGTAGATGACTAGCAATCACCTTTACGGTTTATAGAAAACTGAATGCAACTTCAACTTTGTAAAAAAATATGCTGTCATTTTTAGGGATAAGAGTCACGGTGGCATGTATACTGCACAACTCTTTTTTCTCCATTATAGGGTCTTTCGTGGGACTTGGTGTTTTAATGGCTACTTTAGAATTTTAGGTAATTTCCCACCCCCAGTGGTTGAGATAGTTGGTAACAAGAATATTTAAAGTATACTTGATTCTGAATTGTAGAACCAACTTTGCAGTAAAACTTCAGTTCAGGCACTCTATCTTTTCTGTTTCATCGTTTATAAGAGTTTTTACCTTAATTGCTACTTGAAATAGAGTGTGATTTTTAAATATAGATGAGCACTAAGGAATCATTTGGATTACTTATATGAGTTTTTCCTCTTAATTTTATATAAATTGACTTTGTAATGCTTATGCTGCAATTAATACAGGAAATATATATTTCATGCTTGATTAGGTAGTCCAGCTTCAAGAATGGATGATTAAAATCATCAACAATAACACTGCTATATGTGTAGAAGGAAAATTGATGTAAGTATAATATTTGAATATTATTTTAATAAAATTTAGAACAAATTAAGATAATATGTATAAGAGCTGAAAAGGAGATGCATGAGAAATAGCATCTTTGTACAAAGACTTTATAGCTAGGTTACACACTAAAGTAAAAAAAAGATACAATGAATATACATGTTGATTGTAACCAGTTTTGTTGTTTTTGCCTAAGTCATTTTTAAAATAGTGACAGCTCATATTTGTGTACACAGTGCTTTATTTTTTTTCCCAGAGATTCTTTTACAATAAATGAGACTGGTACTATCTACTTAATTATATATTTTTAGTGTATATTTACTACATGCCTTTCATTCTAGATTATCACATCTAAATTGGGGCAACCAGATATAAATTACTGATCCAGAAAAGGAATCAGAATTATTTAAAACTTAGCCAAGGGGGTTCCCTGGTGGTATAGTGGGTAGGCTAGGTGCTCTCACTACAGCAGCCTGGGTTTGATCCCCCCTCAGGGAACCAACCAAAACAAAAAACCCCAAAAAACCAACTTTGCCGTATAGCTCTACAGGGTCTGGAGCAAATAACGACCCTTTTCTATGAGCTGGTAATCTATACCACAATCATAGCATGTAATTTGGTCATATAACAATATCATAACTACATTAACATAACTACTTTAAAGAGGGTGTTACTTCTGCCAGACCATGTATATTATGTTATCATTGGCACTTTCTGGTTCCCCTAAAGCAAAAACATCATCAGGGAAGTGGGCTTTGCTTCATTCTGCAAATCTACTTTTGTATTCTTCAAAATCAATTTCTTAGTGAAAAAAAAATTGTAATAAAAGCTTATAATACGAACAATGCAGGATATCACTGTTCAGGGTACTTACCTGGAAGTTTGTTAGTTAAGTGTGTAAGCCTGTCTTGCCCACTCTATTTCTGTCTTCCTTGTGCCCATTTCCTAAATATCCAAGAGTCATCATAGGTTGCCTTGGTTGGGATCCCATTGTTGCTGCTTTCTGACTGTATGACTTGGGTAAATTACTTACTCTTTTTCAGTCTCAGTTTTTTCATCTGCACAGTGCTGGTAATATTACTACCTTTTGAGTTGTCTGGAGGATTAAATGAGTTCTATTTTTAAAACTTGAGAACAGTAGTTTTCGAGTGCTATTTAAATGTTTGTTAAATAAAATTAATGAAGCAAAAAAGAACAGAACAAGAAGTAGAATGTATGACTTTAATCCCATTGGACCAAGTTAAAGGAACATAACTTGCTTATTATGCGTAGATTTAGTATGTTTATTATTAGTTATCTGATGAAGTGAAGAATGTTCAACATCTATCTAATATATATTTATATTTCAGTCTATTTTATCTTTAGTTTTAACTTTATTTAAGGAAATAAGAGTGGATTTATGGGTCATTGATTTGATACTGCAGTTTGTTTTTTTCCTTGGAACCTCTTTTTGGTACTTTACAAAGAGGAAGGTAAAAAACATTTGGTTATATAATGAGGATAAAAAATCCCACAAGAATAGATGGATCCAAACTGTATAATTGCATGACACAAACACAGTATAGGCCCTGAGAAGGGAGACTAGAAAACCATTCTTAGGAGTTTAGCATCAATACGATGGAGTTGCAAGCATTGTTTGTACCAGATATTTAGAGAAGTTCCCTGCTTACTTGCTAGTGGTATATGGTGGACACAGCACAGTTTCTCAGCACATACTCTGTGGATCACATTAGCTAAGCAGTTGAATTCTGCTGCAGTGTATGCCCTCAGATGGTTTTTATTTAAATTAATATTGTTAACTTTGCTGGGATGCAAATTTATGACTTTATATTATAAATTTACATACTTATCCATGTACATTGTGACTATTGGTAAAATGTGAATATTTTGGCTTTAACTAAGTGATTTTTTTTTTCCCTCCTAGAGATATCACTAACTTGTATTGGCACAGTAATGCGATTATAGAACGAATTAAGCACAACAAACTTAGGACATTATCAGGCAACATTTATATATTGAAAGGAATGATAGACCAGATTTCCATGAAAGAAGCAGGTAATAGCTCATTATTAATTGATAATTTATTTCAATAAGTGAAGCAGTTAACCATATTTCTAACAGTAATATACATTCTTATGTCTAATAAGGTATTAAAAATTGTGAATCATTGAAAACTAAAAATTATAACAATTGACCACATTATGTAAAACTATTATGTGCTGATCATTTTTTAGTTATTTAATCACCCTTGTTGACCATTTAAATAAGTCCAGTGATTTTTATTTTTAATTCAGGTGAAGTATTTCTTTGGGAGGAATTGCTTTATAAGAATATGATTAAACTCCTTAGTTCCTTTTATTTAAAAAATTTTTTTTCTATACTTTTAGGTGTACAAAACAACCTAAATGATTAGACATTCACACCCCTCACAAAGTGATAACCCCAACAACCCTCCTGCCCATCTGATGCTGTACATAGCTATCACAATACTATTGACTGTATTCCCTGTACTTTATATCCTGTGACTACACTTGATGGCTGTTTATGAAGTATCTAGCCATGTAATATGAAGAATAGAGGCATTTATGACTGGATTTTTTCTGGATGGCTCTGGTATTTGAGCAGGGACCCCCAAAACCCGGAACTTACTGATTAAAAATTGCGAATGTATTCTTACACGTTTAAACTTCAGTCACCTTCAAAGTAGTCTCCGTTTGATGCAATACACCTATTGTGATGCTTTTTCCGCTACTCAAAACAGTTTTGAACTGCTCAATTTTGATGCCTTTTAGTGCTTCTGCCATTTTTTATTTCAACGTTTCCAAATTGTCAAAACATTTCCCTTTGAGGACTTTTTTCATCCAGGGAGACAAAAAAAAATTCCCTCAGGCAAGATGAGGTAACTAGGGAAGGTGGGGCACAGAGGTCTGGCAGTTTTTAGTCAGAAACTACTGGACACAGCACATTGTGGGCATGTGTGTTGTCCTGTTGCACTCCGTGCATGTAAATCACCCATCATGAAATGGGCAAATGCATTGAAAGAGTCTCCAAAAATATTCACTGAAGCCAAAGGCAGCCTCTCAAAATACCCGCTGGCACACTGATGCAGATGTGTTCCTGGAGCACTCACCTAGTGGGAGAAGCCTGTACTACAAGGGCCCACCCTCCAGAAGATCATTCCGATTTTTTTAAGGTTCCCCCTCATATATATTATTTTTAATTATATTCGACCTAGTTCCTTCCTCTATTGAGCCTTCCCAGCACAACCCCAGTCCTGGTAATATCTAATTTTCTGTCTGTGCCTTGCATACAACTGTTGTGACCGAAGAAAAACATAGCTGAGCCGTCTCCTTTAAGTTTATGATTGCCAGCAAGAAGTTGTGGTCCCTTAGTGCAACTTAGTGTCCTACCACATTTCTCCAGGGCAGTCACCCTCCCATCCTCCTTGATGACTGCTTCATATTTATGCACGTCTCCAGTACCTCCTCCCTCCCTCGCACAGATTGAGGGGTTGTGGAGCAGGATGGGTATCACCTGAGTAATAGGAACAATCAGAAAATAACTTCTGTTTCACCATATCTACTCACCTGCTTGCATCTGTCCCTCCTTTTATTATGAGTGGACTGTCCATGTTCCTGTCTGTGGCAGTCTCTATCTGGACTCTAGATCCCATTTTCCCTCTTTTATTCAAAAATATTGCTGCAGTAATTCTCCCTTCTGTCAAAAATTGCCTTTTAACTACACTTTTTCAACCCTTATTGCTCTCAATCACATCAAAACAACTCAGATGTATTAAATATAATTCCTCTTGAATTTTCCCATTTTTTCTTGTTTTCCCTTTAATCATGCTTTGATCCCTAATTCTTTACTGAAACATTGCTTATCAGAGTCACCAGTGGTCCCCACATTGCTAAATTCAGTATAAGGACACAGTTAATTGTTACCTACCTCCTTGAAACACCATCTTTACGTGGCTTCTGGAAAACCATATTCCGATTTTTATGCTGCCTCACTTCCTTTTTCTTTTTAGTTTTTTGCTCATTTTTCTTGTTTACCTCTTGATAATGAATTAGTCTAGGGCTCCTTCTACACTCAGTCTTGTGCTGATTTTTTTTTTTGGTTTTAAATTTTATCTGTGTGGAGACAAATGCCAAATTTATATCTCTAACCAAGAATGCTCCCCTAGCACTCCACTTATTTTGCATCTCAAACATAATACACTCATACATCACTTGATGATGGGGATATGTTCTGAGACATGCATCGTTAGGCGATTTAGTGGTGCAACCATCATAGGGTGCACTTACACAAACCTAAATGGTATAGCTTGCTACACACCTAGGCCCTATGCTATAGCCTATTGCTCGTAGGCTACAAACTTATACGGCATGTTACTCCACTAACTATTATAAGGAGTTGTAACACAATAGTAAGTATTTGTATATCTAAACATATAGAAAGTATACTGAAAAAATATGGTATAAAATAGAAAATGGTATACCTCTATAGAGCATTACCATGAATGGAATTTACAGGACTGGAAGTTGCTCGGGGTGAGTAAAGGTGAAGGCCGCAGACATTACGGTACTCTATTGTAGAATTTATAAACACTGTAGACTTACGCTACACCCATTTTTAAAAAAATATTTTTCTTCATAAATTGGCCTTAGCTTACTGTGACTTTTTAGCTTTATAAACTTTTTAATTTTTAAAAAATTTTCAACACTTATAATAACTTAGCTTAAAACACACATTGTGCAACTATACAAAATCTTTATATCCTTATTCTGTATTAATAGCTGTGAGTAATGCATTATGTTATGATGTCATAACAAGTATGACATCAATAGATGATACAAAAATTTCAGCTCCATTATGATCCTAGGGTATCACCTTTATATGGGATCACCTTTGTATATGCGATGCATTGTTGACCGAAATGTCCAGTGCATGACTCTTAATTTAAACCTGATGTTTTCCTCTAAATATGCTTAGCCTCCAGTTTTCCCTTTTTATGCTTCTAGCAGCTAGTCAGGATCCTTGGAAACATCTATAATTCCTCACTTTGTCTCACAACCACATCTAGTGTGTCAGTACATCCTATTGGCATTAGCTGCATAAAATATCCAGAACCTAGGCCTCAGCTTACCATGTGGTTCAGACATCCCTCTTTTGTCTGAATCATTGCAGTAACCTCCTAACTATTTCATTGTTCCTCCCCTTGTACTTCCACAAACTCTTCTCAAAATAGCAGCTGATACTGTCCTATTAAAATCAAATCCTGTGACTCCTGTTTATCTTTCCATAGCTTCCCCTCTCACCCAAAGTAAAAGATGGTTCATAAAATGACCCCAAGGCTTATACTCTCCCACGCTCCCCTGCTGCCTTTGATACCTGTCTGAGTAGCTTCCTAGTACTAGCCTCTCCTCACTCCACTTCAGGTGTTGCTGAATTTTGTACTACAAACAGGCTAGACACACTTTTGCCTCATAGCCTTTAGTAGTATTCTCTCTGCTTCCAGTGCTTTAACCCCAGGCTGCCCCACGGCTCACTCCCTCCTGTCCCTTAGGGCTTTACTCAGATAATGCTATTTCAGGGAGAACATCTCTGACTATAGTTTTTAAAAATGCTGCCTGCCTCCCTTCTCCCCCAGCAAGAACACATTGATATCCCTATTCCCCTTAACTGCGTAATTTTTCTCCGTAGCATCAGTGACCATCTAACAAGGTATTTTACTTACTGGTTTGCTTTCTGTTTTATACTAGAAGGCAAGTTCCAAAAAGGCAGAGATACTTGTTTGTTAATTACTGAATCTTCAGTATCTGTGACAGTGCCTGGCACATAGTCAACAATAAGTATATATTTTCTAATGATTTAATGAATTAGTGATATGTATTTAAAATTCTAGGCTTTTAGATAATTTTGTTTGTTTATCATTAAATAGGATTTCCACATTATCTCATAAGGAAGTTTATGTTTGGCTTTCCAGAAAAATGGAAAGAACACATTGATAATTTTCTAGAGCAATTAAGGTAAAGTACTTTTTAACTTCTTAAAAAACAACTTTATTGAGGCATAATTCACATTTGATAAAATGGACTCATTTTAGGTATACATTTTGAAGAGATTTTACAAATGCATATACTGTGTTTTGTCATGTGTAATGCGCTCCCATGTATAATGTGCACTCACTTTTTAAATTTTAATTTATTTTATTTTATTTATTTATTTTTTATTGGGGTGATATCTGTTAGCAAGGGTATTTTTAAATTTTTTTCAAGCACCCACTTTTTTGGCCCAAACTTTCAGGGAAAAAATCTTTCATATTAATTTTTTAATTCAAATTTTTATTTGTTTATATTTAGGTACTTGTTTTGTGTATTATAAAGGAAATTTAGCAGTTACATTTTAACATTATGGCACAAGAAATTTAAGGGATACAGTGATGTAAGTTAATTAATCACAGTACCATGTAACAACATACAATGGGGGTTGGCAGTTTTTTCTGTGAAGGACCGGACAGTAAGTATTTTTGTGGTCATGCTGCCTCTATTGTAGGTCGTCAGTTCAGCCCTGTAGAGGGAAAGCAACCGCAGACAGTACTTGAATGAATGTGGCTATGTTTCAGTAACCTTTACTTACAAAAATAAGCAACTGAGAGGATGTGTCTTATAATTTTCTTATAATAAGTATCAGCTTAAGTAGAAAATATGAAAGCATAGAATAGGAAACACTTAAAGGGATATATTTGAATCTTTTGACTAAAGTTACTCTATTTGAGGTTTTTGTGAGTGAAAGGGTAGAAACCATGAACCCTTAAATCATGTAAGATCAGAGGTAATCTTTACTGGGGGGAAGAAAGCTATAGCTTAGGGACTTTTTTTCATTGTTTAGGGTTATGGTTAGGGTTAGTGTTAAGGGGAGTTCCCTGATGGTGTAGTGGCTTAAGGCTTCGGCGCTGGCGCTGTCAGCGCTGCGGCCTGGGTTCGATTCCCAGTCAGGGAGCTACCCACATACCAAAAAGCAAAAAAAAAAAAAAAAAAAAAACTTTGGGAGTTCTCTGGTGGTGTAGTGGCTTAAGGCTCCGGTGCTATCAGTGCTGCGGCCTGGGTTCGACTCCCATCTAGAGAGCTACCCACATACAAAAAAAAAAGGCAAAAAAAAAATAAAAAGAAGTTAGAGTTTGAGTTGCAGTCAAAATTAGGGTTAGGTTTATGATTAGGTATGGGGTTAGTGTTAAAAAGTTAAAGTTTAGGATTAGAGTTAGGGTTAAAAATTAGGGTTAGGACTAGGGTACTAAGGTTAGGTTACTATTTAGTATTTGCATTACGGGGATGGCTAGGGTTAGGTTTAGAGTTAAGGTTATTGTTTGGGATAGGGTAAAGTTTTAGAATAGTGTTAGGGTTTGGGTTAGAGTTAGGTTTAGAATTAGAGTTAAGTTTATGGGTATGTTTAGGGTAGGTTTAAAATTAGGGGCAGTGTGAGGATCAGAGTTATAGTTAGGGTTGGTCTGTTATAGTTAGGGTTAGGGTTACATTTAGGTTTGAGGTTAGGTATAGGAGAGTTTCATTTCTTTCTTTGTGGGATTAGTTTTAGTATTTTTCTGTTTTTTTGAGAACCAACATTAGAGGAAAAGTACTCTGTGTTTTTAGAGCTTGTGAAAAGAAAAAGAGAAATGCCAGACAAAAACAGAGAACTGGAAGATTTGTCCCCAATACACGAAAATCAATGAAAAATGACACAGGAGAAAACCAAACAGATGTCTTTCCAAGAGCCAGCACCAATTATGGCCTTGATTGTGATCATTTGGGTATGTTTCCTATTTTCTTTGTTGTTATAGAGGTAAATTCTTATATGAGCTTCACATTAATTGTTTTACAATGACTATATTATAGTACTGAGTTCTTGACTTACTATCCTAAAATTCATTCTTTTTCACTACTAAAGGAGGAAAAACTACAAAGCAAATAGCTCGTAGTCAGCAAGCATTCCACTTGCTTCATTCAATATTAACTTTTAATTAAATCAGAATACCAAGAACTTAATAAACATATTAGTGAAAGATGATTATTTTTTCTTTCCTAGAAGCAAGGTATCTAAGCTGCCCACCTACATCAAACCTGTATTAAAGATGCATACATATGTGTACTAAATTCTATTCCTATTAATAGACAAAAAACAGTTTGCTTTCATAGAGGAAATGGCATGTTTTTTTGAATGACCATTGCTACAAAGGTAGCTGGCAAAACTGTCAACATTTTGCCAAAACTATAATCTGCCTCACATCCTACCCTCTGTGGAAAAAAGGTACTAATTTACAGCGTTTTCTAGATAATATGGATGACTAAAAGTGAATAGTCTGTTTTATAAATTTCTGCCAATTCTACCTTGACCTCGTAACAAAGAGGTTTACAAAACTTCTGGAGGTCAGGATTGTTTCAGCCAAAAAAATGGCACCATACTGAATATAAGTCACTCCTCCACCCACCACATCCTACTTCCCTGTGTCGATTGTCCCCCTCACCCGCTTTGAAACTTTTCTCATCCTTTCTAGTACAGACAAAGGAATGAAGTAAATAATGCAGATGACCGCTTTTATAGAGCTAGCTAAAATTCACACTTTGTTGTTGCTCTAGTACCTTCTCAACCCTTCCTTATTTTATTAAAAGTCATCCTATTTTCTGCAAATTGGGCAAATTGCTTATTGTCATTGCTAGACCATCTTCATTATTCTGGAGTCCTGGGGCTATAGCACCTGCTGAGTACAATAGATTCTCCATTAACCAGATAGTTGCTTGAGTTCCGGTTAACAGAGAGTCTGCTTACATTTATCCGGTGTCTACCATTCCCCATGGGTGCCAGTTAACTGAGAGTCTACAGAACTTTTTTATTCCCAAATTTAAAAGTCCTTAAACATATATCTCATTTTCAATCACTGTTTAATCTTAAGTCTTAAATCTTAGCAATGCCCTATCCCTCCCCTTCATTTCACTTTTAGCAATGCTTTCTCAGGAATTTGCGCTAAATTGTGTTACTGGTAAAGTATTTGAGGATACAAAGGTGAAGGACTTAACTTTGGTAAGCTGTTTTACATGCCAGCTGTGTCCATAGGAAAATCATTCAACAAACATTTTTAAAGCACCTTCCATGAACCTCGATCTCTGTTAACTGTTAGGGACTTAGGCATGAATAAAACAAGATGCCTCTCTCCCCTTGGGAAGCTCAGTGTGGGGGCATATATGACTGTATTCTGTTTTGGACTTATTGTCATTCCATTGTGATTCATTAGATCTTTGTTTTATGAATGACATCGTGTCTTCATATTATATAAGCCATTTTAAGTGGTAGTGGTTGGTGCTGTTACTGTTTTTATTATCATTACACATTTCGTGAAAAAAAAAATCACTAAAAGAAAATGAAACTACATCTAACATTAAACAACTAATATGATGCAAAAGTGCCAACCAGTGATAATTTAAGATGATATGATTGTGTGTGTATATTTTAATAATTTACCTAAAATGTGGTTTTGCATATTTAGTGCTATAATCCACATATTGTAGTATCGTTATTGAAGTATTTTATCTGTTATTACACTTAACAAGAGTATAGTTAAAGGATCTATTATAATACCAGCCTCCTTCACTATACTGTGATAATCTCAAGAGCAAGGACTTCGTATTATGTATCTTTAAGTACAGCTTCTAGAAAAAGAAACTTTTTTGAAGTTTTATGAATCCCTTTTAATATCTAGAATTGCAGCTTGATAACCATTTATTAAGCCTATACTGCATACCATATAATTTGGTTTTGTTTAAAATTTTAATTAGCATGGATTTAGTTATACATTGGAAAACATAAACTGGTTGAACCATGAGAATTCAGTATACATGAAGAAAGATAAGGGAAATAAGAGTTTTAGCTTTCTGTTTAGTTGGTGTGATGGAGTTAGGATGAACAGGAACTTGTATTTACAGAATAGTTTAATATTTCTGTTTTGCCTTTAAATGTGACAAAAGAGATCCTAAACAGATAGTAATGAATAATATGGCTGTCCAGTTTATCTTTGTTCTTTTAAGTGAATGAAAGTGATTTGAACAAAACATGGCCCTATGCAAAGTGATTCTATCCAAATGCCATTTTTTTATGTCACAATCCAATTTTAACAAACATTTGTGGTATTAGATGAGACAGATTTTTTCAAAGGGAATTCTTTAATGTAGAATGGCATTTTATCTTTTATATAATCATTTCTTGAAATCTCCATCTTTGTACTGATAGAACTGAAGAACAGTAAGCACAGTAGGTTGCCAGGAGCTACAGAATTAAGCATTTCCCAGAGTCATAATCAAGATAAACCACTATTAAGACTCCCCGATGACCAAATCAATAATGCTATTCAAAGTGGTGGAGGATATGATTTATCTAATCAGGTAAGCATTTATTATACACTGTAGAGGGGTTGTGTGATACTACTGAAAGGTTCGGGACCAAATCAGAAGTCATGAGTTCTCTTGGTTAAGTGTCACCTTTTCATTAGTTGGGGCATTGTAGGTTAATGTCTTGATATTTATTTTCCCATTGTCTCATTGGAAAAGTATAGGCCACAGTAATAAAAGGTTTAGCTCTTAGAGTAAAGCTAAAATAAATTGTGTGTGTGTGTGTGTGTACTTGAAAAATGGCAGTAATAAATAAGTAAAGGAAATGTGTAAGATAGTGGATACCCACACGGTGCTTCTAAAGCTTGGACTCTGATAAATGAGTTTCTGAATTCCTCCACTAATGAAATTTGTAGAACTGTAAGTACCTAGAAATCTGTATGCTTGATACTTACTGTGAAAATGCCTGAGGTCCTGTTTCTAGGTAGTAGTAGTTGTTAAAGTAAAAAGTGTTCTTTTCGTTTTGAAGGAATTTATTAGAAAAAAGGAATGTAAAAATTTATCTTCAAAGAAGTTCAAAAACTGTGAAAGAAGAACAAATAAAAGGACAGTTAAAAATCAGAAGCAAGGTAATATATCTTTATTGGTTTTGTAATAAGTAGAAAGCTACTATTTGAAATGTTTTAATATAATAAGAGTGATCTTTTAAATATCTAAAGCTAAAATAAGAGATCAACTATTTCAGTGGTTATAAATGTTTGGTTTTATTTTTTTACAGAAGATTTATGTAATAAAGTAATTCATGACTTTAAATACCAGATTCACTTATAGATCTTCCTCCTTTAATCTAAATACTAAATAATTTTGTTTCAATCACAAAATTGAAAGTCATTTTAAAAATGCTTATAGGAGTGTTTAAAGACAGTGTGAATCATTTAATGAAATTAATACCATAATTTAGCTTCATAGAAGTATGAATTTTGAGTGATTTTATTGAAATCCTGGATAACAGAATAGAGCCTTTTCTTAATAGTTTCATGTTGCGTTAAATGCATCAGCTTAATAGCATTTTTTTCTGATTTTATAAATGAAAGAAATGAAAATGGAGAACATTTATAAATGAAAAAGAAGTAGAGAGAGAAGCAATACTACTTAGACTACCAAGTTCATATGAGTTAGGTCAAAGTATCCATAGTAGGCTGAACCTTTATTAAAATTATTTAATGAAATGAATTAAAATAATTCAGAATAAAAATGTTTTGCTCTAAATTAGAAAGTTGAAAACTTTAAAATTGCAATTTGAACACCTGAGTCATATTTATGTGAGCAATTAGAAGAAAACACTTCTTATAATATGATGATATATGATTCTATTGAGAAGTCTTATAGAATCTTTCTTGATTACTTTTCATTAGTACCACTTTTTCATGAATTATAATTTAAAAGCTGGTTTTCCCTCCAGCATTCAGTATTCCCCATCATTCTTTTATTTTTGTCATTCATCTTTCAAATGCCACATACTATTACAGGTTATTGCAGTATTTCAATTTATGATTAGTGTGATAATTTCAATTTGTATCTATAATTACAACTGGATAATTTAGTTAGAAATGAAATTAGTTTGGCTTCTGGTTTCTTAAGTTTCAAATTTGAGAACTCCTCTCATTTTAATTGGCTTTCTTTAAATAGTGACATGGTATAAAAATTCCCAAGTTCTATTTTGGTTGTTATCCCATGGGGCTTCATGGAGTTTTTTTGGATTCAGCCAAAAGATGTCTCTATGGCCACCATCAGGGATGAGAAGGGAGTCATGTAGATGGAGTTCCGTGTCTCCTAATCTCCTTAACTAGGACAGCTTCTATTCCATATATAACACCTAGTAAGGTTTTAGCAACCTAGTGAAAGTTTTATTTCTCCTAAATATTTAGCTCCAAAGAGTTGATTTCACAACTATTTATTTAGTATGTACTGTATATGTGAAAGACACTGAACTCACTTCAGCCAAAAAAATTCTGAATATAAAGAAAGTATTTTTTTAATCTTAGTAAAAGAGAAGTATGTAATTATAATACAGGGCGCATTGTCAAACCTGGCATTATTTAAAAGTATTCTGGAAATTTAAAAGAGCACCTCATTTTGTTGAGAGGATTTCAAGACAAAGTCTATGGACTAGGTAGGTTAGAGAACCGAATTGAAGCAGGTAGTGATTTGGTTTGTAAATAAGTGGGAAAACTTTCCAAGTATGTACAGTTGATGGCATTACTGAAAGCTGAAAAGCAAGATAATTTGAGAAACAGTGGTCTCATAGACATAGACTATGGTTTGGATGTGAGTATGGTAGAGATTAGAACTATATTGTAGACCAGGTACTGGAGCTTATCTGCACACCAAGTAGACTATGAGAAGTCATGAACAGGTTGATATGAAAAAATAGTGTATGTTTACAGTTGAAGGGGTAGTGATCCAAAACCAAGTACACTGGTGCTTCAGGAAGATGAATATGACAATAGTGCATAGAGTGGAGTTTGTGGGGAAAAGAAAAGTATATTTTATTTGTGAAAATAGTTTTTTCTGTACTTTATTTTGTTTGTAGCCAATTTGAGGTTTTGATCTTTGCTTTTTTTGTCTCACAAAATTAAAGAGAGAACCGAAGAATCAAATGTACCCATTGATATTGTCACAAGGGAACCATTTTTCTCAGACAAAGAAAGAAAATATATGGCTGCTAATGAAAAGGAAGCTTATATTGTAGTAACACCACTTAAATCCAAAAACGTGATAGAGCAAAAATGTATGAAGTATAATCTGTCCTCTGACGCCATTAAAGCAATAACAGATTTTGTAGTACCAAAGCATCAAAAAGAAAGTGAATCAGACTTAAATGACACTACATGTCCTATCACTAAGGCCACAAAGACTTTCAGAAATGCATCTGAATATGATGTGAGTCATAAAAATGAAAACAAGGAAGTTTTCAATGAGTGTGAGTTACTCACTATCAACAAGAAAATAAAAATACCTAGTCCTAAAAAGAAACAAATGGTTACCTCTGATTTTAAGAAAAATGCAAGGTTGTTGTCAGAATTGAAGAAAATTGAAAATCAAGTAACTGTGTCATTTTACAAGCATCAGTGCTCTTCAGATTTGTCTGCTCAAGAGAGTAAAACAGAAAAGGAAATTAGAACTCAACCTGGTGATGCTAAAAAAACCACAGCAAGGAATACCAAGAGAACAGGGGTTCAGAGGACAAATATCACAAGAAAAACCCCAGTAATTTCTGAATCTGAAACTGAAGAAAGTGAACATGAATTTCAAATCAAACAAAAGAAAACTAGATGTCCTGCTAAAAAAAATCTTCAGAAATCTGGTATTAGAAATGAGTTCCCAGTTAACACGATGGGATCTGATAAGATGAAGAGTCATTCCTTAGAATGTTTACCTGGTTTAATTCAAGATGAGGAATGGAATGAGAAGGAATTGCAGAAACTTCACTGGTAAGTAATTAGATTTGATTTGAAGACATAAAGGACTCCAATAAGGGGCTGATTTAATGATTTCTGATCATTAGTATGGAAGATGTCATCCAAAAACTCATTGAGAGAAATTATATTTTATAGAGAGAATGAAGGGAAAATAAGATAACTTCCAAGTAGGTACTTTGTGGCCATCTATACAGCATAAATGTGAGGAAATTAAGAATAAGCTTCTTTTCATTCCCATGTAATGTTTCAGCCCCTCTCTCCTCCCCACCCTCACCAAAGAACGGTATCAATGTGGGGGGCAGGAGGGAAGGATCATTTCACAGTGTATATGTGTATCAAATGATCATGTGTAGACTTCAAATATATACAATTTTATTTGTTGATAAATAAAACTGCTGAAATCCTTTAAACACAAATGCAGCTCTCAGTTTCACATTTTAAGAACTATTTCATGATTAAATTTACTGTTATAAAACCTTCAAACTTGTATATTATTTAATAGTTTTCCTCCTTGTTTATAGAGAAGCACATAGTCTCAAAAATTGATTTTTCATAGTGCCGCTGAGAAGTCACATTTGATTAGAACTGAATTTAACTACATAGACTTGACAAGCAGTCTCAGTAGTCTGGTAGTGTTGGGAACCAGCTTATAGTTGAGCAATACAGAGTGGGAAAGAAAAGACAACTTAGGTGAACAACACAAGGAATATGGCAACAAGAAGAACATAAAAGTGCATAGGTAATAGAAGAGAGTGTGAAGATAAGGGAAGACATAGGTTTGGTTGCTTGCTTATTTGTTCGTAAGGTGCCTCATGCCAGAGCAGATGGTTATGCTGTTAAAAACGATGTAGTCGAAACACTGGAAGATGTGGCTGGTCAGAGAGAAGGATGACATAGGCCCATGCCGCATTCAGCCTTCCACTCCCTGTGTACCTTCCAACCTTATAACATTTGGACCTCATTTTCAAATCTAACTTCTTGAAACAACTCTTCTTAAGGCATACCTGTGCCACTATACGCTTCCTTTTTCAGTTGCCCAAAGTTTCCTTCTCTCTCTTCAGGCAGAGAAGGTAATCTTCTCCATAGTTCTTGCTTTGGCTCCTTTCTTGGCTGTAATGTGTTCCTGGGTGATCTTTGCCTCCCAAAGTTCTAAGTTTCTTCTTCGTACAGCAACTCCCAAATCTCTATCTCTGGTCCCAAATCCTTGTATTTAGGTTTGTATTTCCTTTTGCCTATTGGACACCTATATATATAAGAAATCTCACCTATAGCTCTAACTTAATATATTTAAAACCAAACTTATTTTCCCCTGCCTGTCTGCTTTACCTCACATTCCTGTTTCTGAAAATGTAATTCTTCCAGACCACTAAGTTTAAACTCTTTATTATTAATTGACTTTTTTTTTTTTTTTAATCCATATGATTAGTTCCCAGCAAGCTATAGATTCTTCTACAGGATCATTCCATCTACAGCCTTTTTCTTGACATTACTCTTTAATGCCTTTTGCCTGAACTGTAGAAGTAGCCTTGTATTTGTACTTTGTTCTTTTATCTGTGTAATCTGTTTTATATATTTCCAGATTAGACTTAAAGCAGAGTGTCCCACCTTTTTGGCTTCCCTGGGCCACCTTGGAAAAATAATTGTCTTGGGCCACACATAAAATATGCTAACACTAACAGTACTGATGATCTTAAAAACAGGTCCATGCATAATTTTTGTAACATTTTTAAGAAAGTTTACAATTCATGTTGGGCCGCATTCAAAGCCGTCCTGGGCTGCATGTGGCCCATGGGTCACAGGTTGGACAAGCTTTTCTTAATGTATAGTTGTGGTTCTGACAGATCAAAAACCTTCATTGCATTCTTACTAATCTTCAAATTATATAAAAATTCTTCTGCCTTGCATTGAGAGCATACAATATTTTGAATTCAATCATCCTTTTTAGCTGTATCCCCCATCATTTCCTTATAATAAAGGTTCCCAGCCTTTGCTGTATATTCAGATCATTTAAGGAGATTGTTACAATGCTTGAACTGCAGGGATTCCACTTCCCAGTGAGCGGGCGTAAACACTGTGTTGCTTCTACAGAGCAGCTATACAGAAAAACCTGGACAGAATGCATGCAGTAGGTTTTTGTTGACTCAGGAAGGTAAATAGTAGCAGATCAATAGAGGAAGACTAGAATTTTAAGTACCACCAAACTGGCAATGCATTTACACTTTGTCCTTTGGTCTTCCCCAAGCTAAACTCAAGGCTGCCTAACACCTGGAAATGTTATTGTGGCATGACAGAGAGTTCAGAGAAGCCTTGCATTTCAGCCTCAAGAACGGGAAAGGGGACTATCACTCAGAAACAGTAGAGGGAATGCCCCAGTTCTCTTATTTTTTTCTTTACTCCTTTCTCTTATAACCCAGTCCCATGTAATCCTGCAGGAATGAAAATCACAGCAGCAATTGGGGCCCACACATACCTAAAACTCTGAAAGTGGGGAACTTTCTAATCAGAGATCTCAAAAGGTTGGGGTACATGGTGTTGTGTTTTTCTGTCTTCTTTACTTGAGACTGGAGAAGATGTGATTGTAAAAAGTGTG
Organism: Lyroderma lyra; assembly: GCA_004026885.1. Lineage (NCBI taxonomy): Eukaryota > Metazoa > Chordata > Mammalia > Chiroptera > Megadermatidae > Lyroderma > Lyroderma lyra. The sequence goes on along the minus strand of PVJL010009107.1, from coordinate 1,344 downwards.
CAGCAGCACTAGGTAACTAGAGCCCCCAGCTTTATACCAGAGAACCCAAATCAGGCACCCCACAGAACCAAAAATTGTGGAATGGGATGAGCTAGCTAAAAACCCTGTAAAGTTGTGTATAAACTTTGGGGCTTGCCCCTGCGTTGCACATGTGAGGATCTTATCCTAAACAGCATACCTAAGACTTGGAGAACTATACTAACAGCTATACTACCACTGAGTTTCCAGGCCTTCCACTCTTTCCCACATGCAGAATATCCAAATAGCACTACAAAGCTTTAAGAATGGAATTGATGTTGAAACCACAACTACAAGAGACTGATTGGAATTTATAGCTCAGGTTAAAAGGAGGTTAATTGGGAGTTCCCTGATGGTGTAATGGCTTAAGGCTTTGGCTCTGGCACTGTCAGCACTGCGGCCTAGGTTCGATTCCCAGCCAGGGGGCTACCCACATACCAAAAAAGCAAAAAAAAAAAAAAAGGAGGTTAAATGCTAAAACAAAAATATTAACATACTCCATAGGATATAAGCAAGACCGACAGTTTTATGAATAAATTTCAGAATGTCTAGGAAAGAATCCAAAATTACTCAGCATATAAAGAACTGGGAAATTTTAACTCATGAGAAAAAATCCAATGCTGAGATGACACAGATGTTGTAATTATCTGACAACAGTCTGAAATAGGGATATAACAATGCTCAAGGACCTAACAGCAAAAATTCTTGGAATAAATGGAAATTTAGAAAGTCTTAGCAAGAAATAGAAGATATAAAGAAGGTTCAAATGGAAATTGAACAATAAGGTAATCAGAATAACTCATGGATAGGCTCATAGGAGAATGGAGATGACAGGAAAGAGGCAGTATCAGGAGTGACGGAATAGCAAGAGAAATGGTAAAGTCTGGTCACATCCAGTGGTCTGGATGATGGATGTCAGGCGGAAGTGTACGTGAGCCCTTCAGGGGTGAATGAGATGGCCTGGGTACATGAGTCCTTCAGTGGGTAATTAGAGGTCCAGATGCATATCCAGGTACTGATGGAGGACTGGGAAGTTAAAAAAATGAAGTTCCCAGGCTAGTTAAAACAAGAGTGGGGTCTCTTCTCAACCTCAACCTTTATCATGTTAATTTTAGCAGCTTGGTTAAAATGACTCCTTTTCGTATATCCCCTGTCTTCACTCTTTCCTCAGTCCAAACATGTTACTTAAAAGATTGTCTGAAGAATTTTAAAAGATCCCATTCACTATATGCTGTATAAAAGAAACTCACTTATGACGTAGTAAGTTAAAAGGACAGAAAAATATGCAAACTCAGAAGAAAGCTGGTGTGCCTCTTCTAATACCAG
>PVJL010009106.1:0-60202 GCA_004026885.1 Lyroderma lyra | reverse complement strand
AAATTTAAAAAAAAAAAAAAAAAAAAAAGAAAAACTACAGGCAAAATCTATAACTACTATAAATTCAATAAATGTATTTTAATAGTGATATGAATTATTTGCATTTATTAGAATTTTTATGATTATTGAGTGACTTGATATAGTTACATTCTTCTAGAAAATGCCTTAGTCTTGGTCATGTAATGTAGTACGTACAATTCCAAATTACTTGTTACTTTTTTGTTGTTTACCTGGCATACTGTTTGCACTGGCAGAACTGGAAAATATATAAACCAAACAAAAACACTTCCATTATATAAGAAAATCAACTTCAAAAAATTTGATTTCTTTGCATGCAACTCTGTTCAGCTGAGAGCCTTTCTTTCTCAAGCTTTGGACGTAATTGTTTTCTCTGATGACAGCCTGGAGGGCCTAGGGTGGTTGTGTTAATCAAAATCTCCACAGAACACACCGCAGTGAGCTGGGTGGCTCGTGGCTCCTTCCCATTCCTAGATTTCAGAAGACAGTTTGCTAGCTTGTTATCAGCAAAACCAGAACCCTTTCTGATGGAGCCATGTCTATTTCCATACTAAGTGTTCTCACTTCCTTCTCTTCTCCAGCGTGAAGTATTTTCCTTCCCATTAACTACACTTCATGGCTACTTTAAATTACACTGTAATTCTGTAGCTTCTGGCAAGTTCTAATTAGGTAGTCCTCATGGAGTTTTCAAAAACCACCTGGTCACAGCTCAGATATCCATGTTATGGCTTACTCTCAAGGCTTGTGACCTCTAACTGAAGAGATGTTTTCAGATTGCACAGTAGTCCCAACTCATTCTATACCATGCCTTACAGTAGCCACATTTTGTGTATTATATTAAATTTTGTGTATTACATTAAATTGTTTATGTCCCCCTTCTCTCCCACCCTGTACTACTGTTCTGAATAATACTTCGGGTGTGTGATTCCAGATCACTGTTTTATTTGGATTACTATTTAGACATAAATTGGGGATGTAATTCATCTAATTTTCCATGGTATAGTTCAACAGCTTCCTGTACTCTTTTAACATTGTGTTTATTTTCTAAAATTTTAACACACATAGAAAATGCTAATCTAGCTTCTAGGAAGCTCATCAATAGCTCTCCAGAGGAAAAATACACATGAATCTAATAGTCAATATCCTTTTCAGATTTTTGTCATTTAAAATATCAATTTATTAGATTAAAAAAAATCTTATTTGGGCTTGAGCAAGTCTGAATTGATTTATGTGCTTTGCAACCAAAGGATATCCACTCATTTTCTTGTAATAGATTTAATTTTTACCACATACCAAGACAATAATTTTAAAATTTTAAGTGTCTTACTCTTGGGAATTAAAGAAGCCACCACATAATATAAAACTGCTGCAAAGAAACAAGTCATTGTGTTTAGATAATGGCCATTTGTGACGTATTCCCTAAACATACTATTACTCATTTTTTAAGCCCTAAAACACCAAAGTTTATACATCAATTTTTTTCAATTTATATCCATATCTATCATCTACATCTCTATCTATATCGTCATCTGCTTTGTATTTATATATATTTATGTATATCATCTCTATCTCTATGTGTCTATCCGTAATGTTGCAGTAGAAATCACAAATTACTTGCAAAGTAATCTCAGCCCAGATGCTCTGTGCATGATGTGGGGAATGGGACCTTAAAAGCTCTCCTTCACTCGTCTTCTCCTTATTTATTTTGCACTTTTCAAAATTAGGAAAATGACAGATGCTTCTACTTATTGCCTCGCTGTTCCAGAATTATGCTAGACATAGATGATAATGTCCTTCCTATTACCTCATTATGGAACATGCAACCCCATCTGAAAGAGAGCAAGAAAGTATCTATAAAAACAGCGTGCATATAATTGGATAATTTAAAAGATGTAGAGTCCAGAACTGGTTAGAGCTTGTAGGAATTGAGAGTGTTCCCTCTGTGATACAGAAAGACAAAGGGTGAAGAGAGGTGGGTATTCTAATTAAAAAAAAGAAAATGTGTAAGTGTGCTGTCAGGCCAGAAGGGATTTTAATACACAAACAGTAACTGCATGTGTTTGACATACAAGGTGACAGTTTGAAAGGCTTTTCGCATTCAACACATTTTCATTAAAATTGAGCGTGTAAAACTAGACATTCTATTACTAGATCATAAAATTAATATTTCCTTCGTTGTTTTTGAAATGAGGTTTTCACAAATGTGCATCTGTAGAAAGGCAACCTTGGGAAAGGTTGTGAGGGGCCAATCTAAAGTTAATACAAAAATGTGTTCAAAGATAAGATTTTTAACTCAAAGAAAGTTTTTTTGTTCCCTAAACTATGTTATTTAACATAAATAAAATGCCCAAGTTAGCATGAATCTAGGCAATAATTATATTTATTCTGAGTATCTATCACATTTAATACATTAAAATTTTAACTTATAATATTGTCAATATGTAGAAGGAAACCATTTATTTCATCTGCTTTAATGAGAAAGAGAAATCAACCCAAAAGCAACAAAAGTAAATTTCAGAATACATTTTTTGTTTTGTTTTGTTTTTTTGTAGTATGTGGGTAGTCCCCTGGCTGGGAATCGAACCCAGATTGCAGCGCTGACAGCACCAGCACCGAAGCCTTAAGCCACTACACCACCAGGGAACTCCTCAGAATACATTTAAAACAGACGTGTCCTACTTGCAGCCCAGGATGGTTTTGAATGAGACTCAACACAAATTCTTAAAACATTTTGAGAATTTTTTGTAACCTTCTTTTTAGCTCATCAACTGTCATTAATGTTAGTGTGTTTTATGTGTGGCCCAAGACAATTCTTCCAATGTGGCCCGAGGAGGCCACAAGGTTAGACACCACTGATTTAAAGTTAGATTCTGAATTTGCATCTGTGATTTTGATCCCATTTTTCATTTATTATTACCTCTTTCATATCTACATTCAATCTGTTCTGTTCGATTGCCTCTTTCCTTTCATTTAGTCAACACGGTGGTCTTTTACTTAGCAAGAGTGTTTCTGCAGATTTCATTAACAAAAGTTGATATTTGTATATGTGCTGTCAAAGCGAGCACAACAGAAGTTGATATTCGAAAAGGTTTTAGTTACCCTCATAACAAATACTCTTTTTCAGTCATTCTACTTAGTTAAAGTCTTACTTATAAATGAAATGAAGACCACATGAATGATGAAAAAACTATCATAAAGGCATCATGCACTTATTACCTAAGATCGTGATTTTGACATCTGCTTTGATGCCAAAGCAAGTTACACCCATAGTAACTATAGAAACCGGTTGTACTCTGGAGTAGAGCTATTTATATCTATTACTGATTACTGATAAGGAATATATTTGATGTGTTATAATGACACTAATTATAAATTAATTTCAAATGGTACAATTTTGTTTGGTAGTAAGATTTACATAGTAAATCAAACTCTGCAATACCAGGTCTGACAATTAAATTTGCAAATTCATCCTGTAAAAAGTGCTACATACCTCATTGTTAAGTATCACTGCAGTCACCTTTGAAGTACTCCCCTTAGGTAGCTATGCACCAACACTAGTGCCTAGTGCACCCTTTGAAGCAGTGTTGAAACTCTTTTACTGGAATGGCCATCAGAGCTGTAGTGATATTATACTTGGTAGCCTGAAATGTCATCAAAATGTCTTCCTTTCAATATTTTCTGTCTTCAGTAAAGAAAAAAGTCACTGGGAGCTAGATCAGGTGAGCATGGAGGATAATCTAATACAGTTATTTGTTAACTGACTAAAAGCTCCATCACAGACAGTGCCTTGTGATCTGTCGCATTGTCATGATTCAAGAGCCATGAGTTAAAATTGAAAAGTTCAGGTCATTTTTGTCTAAATTTTTACACAGCCATTTCAGCAATTCCAAGTAGGAAACTTAGCTGACTGTTGTCCAGTTGGTACATCTTCATAATGAACAATCTCTCTGATATCAAAAAAGTTTGGCCACATCATTTCCACACTTGATTCACATTGATGGAAATTTTTGGTTGTAGAGAATTGGCTGACTTTCATTGTCCACTTTGACTGTCATGCTTTATTTCATGGTTGCATTGGTATACCCATGTTTAATCACCAGTGGTAACACTAGTCAAAACATAGTCTTGCCTCTCCAAAAGGTCTTGGCAAACTTAGAATCTCCTTTGCTTTTGTTTATCGGTGAGCTCCTTCAGGACCATTTTTGCACACACTTGTCTCATGCCAAGATTTTCAGTTAAGGTTTTCCTAACTGTTTTTCTATTGATGTTTACTTGGTCTGCAATGCTTCTTACAGTCAACTGATGATACTGATGCACAATTCAATGAATTTTTGCAATGTTTTCATTAGTTCTACTCATTACCGGTCAGCTACCCTGAACTCCTCATCAATGATGTTTTCTCTCCACTCAGAAAAAGTTTAATCCATTTGTATACTGGTGTCTTCTTTGTGGCATTATCCCCCAAAACTTGGGCTAACGTGTCTCTGATTTCACTTCCATTTTTTGCCAAGTTTAACAAGAAATTTAATATTTGTTGGTTGCTCAGATTCAAGCCCCAACATTCTCATGGTAGCACACAAAACACACAACAATAATGAATGTCACTCACCAAGACACCACCACACATCGACACAAACACAGCTGTGAGACACAGATATATCAAGGTTATGAAACCTTACTGAGTTGTTTGTTAGGCTGCCAATATGAACACATGGTTGCTAGTTTGCAAACTTAATTGTTAGAACTTGTATACCTAGAAGTACACATTCTCGACGGTTTAATAAGTATTGATTAAGCACCCATTACTATACAGCATTAATGAGAATAATAATAAATTGAGTTATAAAAGCTGAAAAAGACTTTTTTTAATAGAGCCAGAATCTGGGTGAGTACCATGGGATTAAGGGAAATGTGAGTAAAGAAGCTGTGGTACATATACACAATGGAATATTACTCAGCTATAGGAAAAGATAAAATGCTGCCATCTACAACAAAACGGATAGACCTGGAGATCATCATGCTAAGCGAAATAAGCCAGACAGAAAAAACCAAAAACTGTATGACTTCACTCATATGCGGAACATAAAACTGAAGGCAACAAAGAAAAAACAAACAAACAAACAAAAATCCCATGGACACAATCAATAGTTTAATGTTTATTTGGGGACAAGTGGGAAAGGGATAGGAGAAAGGGGGAGGAAGTGGAAGAGGAGGGAGGGGGAGCTAAATACATGGTGATGGGAAAATAACTCACACTGGGTGGTGAACTTATTATGCAACAAGTTGACGATGCACTGTAGAATTGTACACCTGGAACCTATGTAATTCTTGCTAACAAATGTCACCCCAGTAAGTCTAACAATAATAAATAAATAAACAAATAAACAAACAAATAAATAAAATTGTAAATGAAAACAAGAGAAAGAGAAGAACAAAATGAAATAATGAATTCTACCTACTTTATCCTTTCACTGAATAAGGAATGCTAAAGATGGGACACAAAATTCACTGCAACCCCAACCTTCTAACTACAGTAGTCACTGCTAGTGGACCAAAGGCTTCTATTGCTTCAAACTAAAATACTTTTCAATCCAGCACTCTTGAGCCACTCGTGTGTCTCAACACAGTTCAAAATGAGTTGAAACCTATTTAGTTGTCCTAACATCCCCCAGAGCATGAGAAACATAAAATAAAAAGAAAACAAAAATGTCTATGCACCAGCTCACACAGCACTCTCTGTGAGGGAGTTTTCAGCCTGTACGCAAAGAGCTATAATGGAGCACCCTCCCTACTCACCTGATCTGGCCCCCAGTGACTTTTTTCTTTACCTGAAGATAAAGAAAATATTGAAAGGAAGACATTTTTATGACATTTAGGACATCAAGGATAATACAATGACAGTTCTGACGGCCTTTCCAAAAAAAAAAAGTTCCAAAATTGCTTTGAATCAGTGATTCTCAACCTGTGGGTCGTGACCCCTTTGGGGGTTGAATGACCCTTTCACAGGGGTCACCTAAGACCATCGGAAAACACATATCAGATATTTACATGACGATTCATAACAGTAGCAACATTACAGTTATGAAGTAGCAACGAAAATAATTATATGGGGGTCACCACAGCATGAGGAACTGTATTAAAGGGTCGTAGCATTAGGAAGGTTGAGAACCACTGTTTTAAAGTGTGGACTAGGCAGTGACATCAGTGCACAGCTTCCCAAGGGGAGTACTTCGAAGGTGACTGTAGTGATATTCAGCAATAAGGTATGTAACACTTTTTCTTAATAAGAGTTCATGAACTTAATTGTCACAGAGTGTGTATGTTTCTTCTCATTTTCTATTTACAAATTTCATTTTTAAAACTCCAGCCACCCAGAGGTGCTTAAAAGAAACAAAACTGAATTATTTTTGTCCTTTCTCAGGGCAAAGATTTAAAGATGGTAGATCAAGGAACCTCCAAGGACCAAGGAATGTGGTAGCATTGCCAGTTTATGAAGGAACTTCGGGAAGAAACTAAAAGACAGTGAAACAACACTGATACCATGGTTAAGAACAGCTTTGGAGTCAAGCAGGACAGCATTCAAATTCTACTCTTCTCATTTGTGCTAAGATATGGAGAAATGATTTAATTTAATATCCTCAGTTTCTACATGTGGAAAATAATTTTAATGCCACACAGCTTATTAGGTTATTGCAGGATAAATAAAATAATGTATGTAGATTGCTTAGCACATAACTTAGCACAGGGTGAGATCTATGATACTGGGAATCCTTTCTAATATAATTTATTGATATAAACATGTACTATTTCCTCTAAAATTTTTGAGATATCAAGGACTGTTTATTATGTTTTGGAAATGAATGATTCACTTTTCTGCACATGCTATATTTTAACATAATGGTAACTCTCACGTATAGAAATTCATTAGTAGTATGTACTCTGAAATGCCCATGAACACACATTAGATTACAATATTGATACCTATAGGAAAGTGACCAAAAAAAATCAGAAGAATATTTAAAGTTATTTTTCTTGGTAGTCTCAGTTTTTTGTTTGTCCATTTTGATTTGTTTTAAGGTCTATTACTAGCTTTAAGAGGCTACACTGACTGATTGCTTTTAGGGTTGCTGTTTGGAAAGGTTCTTTCACAAACCCACCAAAATTTTTTAGATTTTATTTTACTAAAAACCTTGATCAATGATTTATAATGATCTTATTGCAGGATCATTATATTGTAGCGAGAGAGAGAGATAGAGAGAGAGCAAGCGAGTGCGCTCTGTATAGGAAATCTTAATGACATTATGATGGCCCCATAGACCATACTGTTTCAGCATCTTTATTTTCAAACACATAAATATAAAATGAACTGACAAATTTGAGATTTCAACAGTCATGGGACAGGTTAGAAGAAAAGAATCAAGCTTTAAGAAGTAAGTTCTGTTGCTGTTGTTCGCCAGGGAAAAGGTACAAGAAGACGAAAACTCCAAGGTAGGCTCTGATCACTACCTGAGCATTCATAAAATTGGGCTCCATAGTATAAAGCTGGGAAATAAAGTTGCTGATGAGGATAAATGCTTAGCCTCAACCACCTGCTTAGCCTCAACCACCTGGTGGGGTTAGGGAGACATTCCCAATCAATAAGTTGTCTGTTCTGATCCACGGCCTGTGTTTCTGAGTTATGGCAGGCATCAAGCCAGGCTTCAACTCCAACTCCCTCCCTAACGTAGTCCCCCATACTTTAGTGCATTTCATTTTAACCAACGTACACTTCATAACTTGGGAGGTTTCTCCTACAGTATTATTAGATATTTATTGATAATATCTTCTTAAATGCAAATACAGTAATTAGTAATCCTCTTCTAACTTGAATTGTGGTCAAAATATTTCCTCTCCTACCTTTTTTTTTTTAAATTGTCCATTCCCCACACAGTTAAATTAAAAGATAGAATTTTAGCATAAGTTTGAATAGCTTCAAAACTTATTTCCCAATGTATGTGGTGACATTTCATTAAATATATATATATATATATATATATATATATATATATATATATATATATATATTAAACCTTGAAACTAGATACTTAGTTCATTTCATTTCTGGAAAGTATCGGCCCTAGAGGTGAGTGGACAAAGCTCATTTATATCATCCAACAAATCAAATCAGAAGTAATTGTTTTCAAAACAATCTTTACTTCATAATTCTAATAAATAAGTATTTTTGAAAAATTTCACCTTATACATTCTAAGTTTTAAAAAGTCAGTTTTCTCATAAAGTCTCACTAAATCTCTCTTGTTTTACTTCTACAGGTCTCAGTTTTAGGGGCTGCAGTCCTAACTGCACCTCTATTTGTTCCCCTGTAGAACCCCAGACCTGAAAAGCATACCGTAGTAAGATGCTAGTGAGAGGCATGGCTTTACCTATGAAACAAGAGAAAGGCAGCTGTGAAAGGAGACGTGGATGCCAAAAACTCACAGATTCTTAGTCCTGTTAATTTTGGATTATGTCTGCCTGCACAATAGAAGATTTTGAAATTGCAGTCCATGCCCCAGTTAACATCTCCAAGTCTTTAAATTGGAGATTATGACTTAAATCTTCTACCTTGGTTTTCCCACAATCTTTGTTAAAATTTTATGGTGATAATGTCAAATCACTGATTTATAAAATGTTGGGAGACAGGATGTGTTGTCTAGATTTTTCTTTTATTAAAGAATGGGTGGGAGTGAATTCTGAAAACTACATAAATATATCTGAATTCCATAACTCACAAAAATGTGACGCAAATAATTGATTGATGAGGCCCACAGTAACAGTAATATCAGTCGCTCAGTCAAATTGGCTTATGGCCCCCAAGCCTTGGGTAAGTGGTGCCATGTGGCATGCCCAGGCCAAGGCTCACTTTTAGCTGACAGATCCTCCCTTCATGTGCATGACACTATTTCATCTCAGCCCTGGGACTCCTCCTAGTCAGTGGACTGTTATGGCAACTAGAATGCCTCTGAAACACAGGGAAATTATTTTTCAGGGACCATCTCAAGCAATAAAGGATGAGAGCTAAGGAAAAGGCACATAGCATTCACAGACATTCTGCAAGCTTCTCAGAAGGCCCTGTTGAAACAAGCCTGTCCTGGTGATGACCTGAATAATTGTCTCTTAAATAACCTTTTTCTTTCTCCCCATTTTACTCTTAATTTTTTCCAATTTCTGTTTTCTTGGGCAATATAATGGACTAATTTCATGCAAGACCTGGTTTCAAGCTGTGCATTCAGGGGAACACAAACTAAGATATTATTAATAGCAGTAACCCTAGTAAGCAGACCCTACAAATTCTAGAACTGTTTCACTCCTTCATTAGGCAATAAGAGAGACCAGTCTTTGAAGGGGGAGGGTAAGATTATGATACCCCTGGCATGATCAACAAGACACTCAGCTATAGTAGATTGGGACAAAGTAGAGGTAGAAAAACATCCTTAGATTATGGATTTAAACAATTTTATATCTGTCTTGCTTAGTTAACCACTTTCATAACTTTGTTTATTGCTTTATCGATTAACTGCTTTGTTAACTTTTTCTAAAAGTCATGAAAATAAAGAAGTGGCAAGGTTAGTTTAATCAAGTGTCAGTGCAGGGAATGCTGTGAAAGCCAGGAGTTCTACATGGCATTGTTTAAAAAAGATCCTTGTCTCAATGGTCTGGGGTAGATGGGACACATCAGCTCACCGATGGGTTGGAAAAATAAATTGCTATTGCTCTACAACTCTACTAAGGGATGTTCTGGGTTATCAGTGGTATTTTGTTGGTTTATTTTATATAGAGGGAGGATTAGCCCAAGGCAAAATATATAGACATACACAGTGAGAAGTGACTTGAATGATTGGGGCCTTGATAAATCTGATAAAAGGAGATCAGAGAAGAGGAATATGAACAGACCTACAGAAGGGGGCAAAAGATACGTGTATGTTTGTGTCTCACGATGGTATCTACCAGAGATCATTTACTGCTCAAGAAGCACTTAACCAGCCAGGTGGACTAGAGAATCTTCTTTTTAAGTAGAGAAAGGATCATTACTTCTCATCCTTCCCATCACTTGTGTGATGAGCCCTTTGAAAGTGGATCATTTGCGAAGGAATAAAGTTATGCATTGATTCACCACCTTAGGCTTTCTTTACTGAAGTTTATCTCACTACTGATTCTGCTGGATACCTACTCTATCATCAGTAGATACCAACTGATATAGCATTTGCCATTGTTATTAAACAAATACTAAAAATAATAATATAATAGGTGGGGAATGGTATCACAAAAACAAATAACATAGGCTGTGAGGATAGTTTCTGAGGGAGATCATATATTTTTATATGGATGAATGTGAACTGCTTTTTGGATAAAGTGAGATTAGAGCAGAGATCTAAAAGAACAGTGGAAAAAAGGAATATAGATATGTGGGGGATAAAAACCATTTTAGAAAATGGGAAATGGAAGTTTAAAATTTCTGGGGCTGAAAGAGGCTCAGTGTGTAGGAGCCATAACCAGGAGACCCAAGTAGCTGAAGTATGTAGAAGAGGATGAGAGAACTAAAATATGAGGTCTAAAGCATAGTGGGACAGATCATTGTAAGACTGTTCATAAAATTATGAACTCATGAGTATTACTGTGAGTGAAATGAGAGACCATTAAAGAGTCTGAGAAGGGGAATCATATAAACTGACCATTTGAAAGAATCTTTCTGTAGGGAGCATCGCCTCCATGAGCTAATATTAATACCAGGGATGTAATGTAGAAACAACTGTAAGAATCTCATTCAGAGATAATCATAGCTTAGAGTAGGTTAAAATGGGGAATGGTGGTGAAGAGTAGTGGTTGAACTTTGAATATATACGTGGACACAAACACCCATACACATATACATAAAGAGGTTGAATACAATTGTAAGGGAGATTAAGAAAAATGGACCCCAAATCTCTTTTAACTCTTGATTTCTTGCTCATACGTTAAAGACATCAATCAGAAAAACATTTTTTTGTTTCTGTGTATATTTCATTAGTGAACCTCTAACCAGGATTAAGTACAGAAACTCATTTTACACATGAATATGTAAAAAATACATATCTCAATTTCTTGGCAAGATGATGGAGTAGGTAAATGCTGTGCCTGCCTCCTTTCATGACCACATCAAAGTTAACAATTGAAGTATGGAACAGCCATCATTGAGAACTGCATGAAGTCTAGCTACACAGAAGTCCTATAAGTAAGTACATGCAGAAGAAGCCATGTCAAGAATGGTAGAAGGAGGGACACAGAATGGCCTGGTCCCCACACCCATGTGTGGCTGTTAATAATCAGGAGGGATATTTCAGCTGTAGAGTTGCACCCTGAGGAGCGAGGGATTCCAGCCCCAAACCAGGCTCCCCAGCTCAGAGTTCCAGTGTCAGGAAGAGAAATTTCTACAACTTCTGGCTGTGAAAAGCACAGGGGTTGTAGCTGAGTAAGAAGAAGGGTGGCTAAACTACCAGGGGTCCCCAATCCCTGGGCCATGGACCAGTAATGGTCAGCGGCCTGTTAGGAACCAGGCTACACAGCAGGAGTGAGGGCAGCTTTATTTGTATTTACAGCCGCTCCCCATCACTGGCATCACCGCCTGAGCTCCGCCTCCTGTCATACAGCTGCGACATTAGATTCTCATAGGAGCCTGAACTCTATGATGAACTGCACACGTGAGGGATCCAGGTTGTGTGCTCCTTATGAGAATCGAATACCTAACACTTGAGTTGACCTGAAACCATTCCCCACACACCCCCAAGTCTGTGGAAAAACTGTCTTTCATGAAACTGGTCTCTGGTGCCAAAAAGGGTGGGGACCGCTGTCTTAAAGGACTCATGCATGAACTTCTCACTGACAGAATCATTCATACTGAGCTCCGGTGCTGGGGCAGCAGCTTGAAGGACGCCAGGGACATGTGTTGAGGTACTGAATTGTCTGGCTTCAAGCAAGAGTTGGAAGTGCAGCTTTCTCCCAGACAGAAATGCTGGCAAAAGGCATCATTTCATTGTTGAGCTTCCCCTCACCTTGCATGCAGATGCAGGTGGCTGCCATATCTGAATCTTTATCAACCTGACTGAAACCATTTCCCCCACCCTGGTGACTCCCTGAGACCCCACCTCACCCTACCCAACTTACAGGCTACCAAAGCCTTTTTTCAGAGGCGTGTTCATACTAATGGCCTATCTTGGCTGATGCTACGTATATTTCTAAAATCTCTGAAAGGTTCACAAACCCCACCCAAGGAGCACCTTGCCTCTGCATGCCCCGTACCTCTAAGAAGCAGCCTCAGGCCTGGCACTAGTGAAAGCTGGCCTTGGTTCATAGCTTAACCACTTCCAGGCACCTCCCAGCCCAGTGCAGCTGGTGGCCACCTGAAGATTGCTATGTAGCTTATTCCAGGTGGCCCTGGGCAAGGCAAAGTCTGGGGATGAACTTGGCCTGTGGTAGGCCGCACCCAGAAGAGTGAGGAGCTGGCATAACTGGTAGCCTGCTTCAAATGCAACCAGAGCCTCACACACCTACCTCTGTGGATGACACACTCAAAGGGCAGACTGGACAGGCACCAGTGTCCCACTAAAGGGAATCCTACCCCATTGGGTCAGCCCCTGCACAACTTCTCCACTGTAGTCACAGCCAGTGTTTATAACCAGTCAGCCCAAGGGTCAATCCCTCCCACCTATATGCAATCAGCATTTGTCTTTCTCTGACCTGCTCCACTCAACAGAATACCCTTTAGGTCCATCCATGTTGTTGCACATGACAAGTTTTATGCTGTTATCTGGCTGAGTAATATTCTATTTTATATATGTACAACCTCTTCCTTAGCCATTTTTCCATTGATGAACGGCCGGGTTACCTCCATATCTCAGCTGTTGTCAATAATGGTGCAGTGAACATATGGATTCACATGTCCATTTGAAGTAGTGTTTTGGGTTTCTTCAAATAAATACCCAGAAGTAGAATTACTGGGTCCTTCTATATCTCCTGTTGCAGCCTTTGTTTTAAAGTCTATTTTGTCTAGTAGAAATATTGCTACTCCAGTTTTTATGAGTTTTCATTTTCATGACGTATCTTCTTCCATCCCTTTACTTTCAGACCATGTGTATGTTTTGATCTGAAGTGGGTCTCTTGTAGGCAGCCTATGTATGGGTCTTACTTTCTTATCCATTCAGCCACCCTATTTCTTCTCACTTACATGTGGAACCAAAGAACAAAATAAACAAGCAAAACATAAATGAACTCATAAATACAGAGAGCATTTTGAGTGTTGTCAAATGGAAGAAGGGTTGAAAGAGGGATGAAAAGGGGAAAAAATTAGGAAGTATTCATTGGTACTTACAAAGTTGTCATGGGGATGTACAGTACAGCATAGAAAATACAGTCCATAATATTGTAATAACTATGTATGTGGTCAGATGAATACTAGATTTATCGGGTGATCACCTTGTAAGTTATATAAATGTCTAATCACTATGTTGTACACCTGAAACTAATATAATATTGTATACCAACTATAAAAAGGCAAAAAATACCTACAACACAAACAAAGGTTGAAATGAAAGGACATCAGACAATAACTCGAAGTCATATAAAGAAGTAAAAATCTGTGTAAAGGTAAATGCATAAGCTATTATAAAAGAGTATTGTAACAATAGTGTGTAACTCCATTTTTTCTACAAGAGTTCAGAGACTAAAACGTTTTTAATAAATAGTTTACTCTAAAAGTTACTACTGTAATTTAGTTTTGTAATTCTATATTTGTTTTCTATATAATTTAAGATACCAAGTCCTTAAAAATTATTAGTTTAAATAAATACATATCTCCTGAACATACCCAACTTATTTTTCTTCTATTTATGATTAAGAGTATTTTGGTGAATGTGATTTGCCACTTATATTTTTATTTTCACTTCTCAGCAATTCCTTAAAATCTCACTCAAGAGTTAAACTAGGAATGTTTGTCCTATGTTTGTATTTAATGCATATGTATCTTACTGGCTTTTTAAAAAATTTTATATTGCATTTTTTTTTTATGTTTCTACAAAAAAATATAGGACAGAAGAAGATTTTAAATTTTACTAGTTACTTTCTTAAAAGCAGGGGGAATCTCCCTGTGGTTTTTGGGAGACATCACTTTTATGTCATGAATTCAACTGATGTGCTCTCAGAATGCCTGCAACCTGGATACATCATCACGAGGTGTGAGGTGCCACAGTGGAGATGTGATTCATTTCCACATAGACACTTTTGTCTTCAACTTTTACAATAAAGTATATTGAAAAATGCATTTGAGAAAAGATCAACTTTCTTTCCTCACTAATCTTATTTTTTCCCTCTGATGTTAACATTTATAGCCCTTTGCACTGGGTTTTGTTTGTTTATTTTGGTTTTGGTTTTCTTTTTTATTTTAAATTAACACTTGAAATGACTTCCCTACATACAGATAAGACCCCAGGTACCAGGGATACTAACCCCTACTCACATCTCAGGGAATTCCCATTCTAGTTTTCTTCTCCTGAGAGCTACAAATTCCTAGTGGCTAAAACCTCCAAGAGACTCTTGCCATCTCTGGCTCTCCCTGGTGTTTCATTCTAACCCTCCTCTGCAGCTGCCACTTACATGTTTTCTATCCCTTCATGGCATAGCAGATGGAGAAATTAAAAAATAATGCATTTGTAGTATTGAACTCATCATAGTAATGAAGTTTCACATAAATGCTTCTTCCAACAAAAGACAATATGCTTAGTTGGCACAATAATTGTGCAGTAAAGACACACAAGGAACAACCAATTATCAATCCTGTATGTCTTACTTCAGGATATGTAAATAACATTTTGCAAGTTACTTAACCCACTTTTTCTCTTTATGTACATAGTCGTGTATATGTATAGGGGAGGTGGGTGCATTTTTTATATAGGATGAATAAGGATGACTGTTTGAATAAGGTGAGATTAGAGCAGTGGTTTAAAAGAAAAGAGGGAACAAGAAATATGGATATATTTAAGGAAGTGGGAAATTCAAGTTCAAAATTCCTGGAACTGAAGTAGGCTCAGTGGTGATGGACTACTCTCACCAGGAATTCAGTGTGGCTCAAATATAGGAGCATAGGAGAGATTATTAAGATATGGCACCTAAAACATAGTTGAAAAGATGATTTTAAGACCATTTATAAAATTCTAAACTCTTATGTTTATATTCATGTATTTATAAATTATTATATTTGTATTCACAATTATATCAAAATTCATACCATTCACATTGCTACAGTGGTTTGTATGTAGCATTGAGAGAAAGGACAACTTCTATCAGCCAATTTATTGCTCTGGTTTCCTATTTGTCCCAGAACAACAGCAAAAAAATTTTAGATGGGAAGAAAAAATAAGTAGCATCCAAACTTACAGTTTAATTGATACATGAGAAAAACAAAGCCCAAGGAGGTAAAAACAAACAAACAAACAAACAAACAAACAAATAAAAAAACCCTGTCCAAAGACAGATGGCTAATTACTAGGACAGAAAAAATTAGAACCCAGATCCTTTGACTTTAAAAAGAGCATTTTTTATCTATAATGCCATAGTTACTAATTGATTAGGATAGTCAAAGACTAGCAAAATAATGATTAGTTTCTGAAAATTGTAAAATTTATCAGAACAATGAATAAAAACATCTACAATATACTATTAGTAAAAATATGCAGCATGAAGCATGCTTGTAAATTCTTGAATTATAAACAAAACCAATCCCCTTAATAGTATCCTCAAATCAAAACAAGTAAACCGAATGTCACTACATTTCAGCTGTTTAGATAGGATTTACTTGGAGGGATAACCTCAGTCTTAATGTAGGAGGGACAGGGTGTTTAAAGTCAATATGCTCCCTCAGGTTAACATTGCATCTGGTCAGCAACCTTCAAGACGTGACTCAAACTTCAGAGATGTAGAACATGAATTATTGCCCAGATGAATAACAATGGTACACTACCACACTCCCTGAAACAAGCTGTTTCTCTGGGTAAAGACATAAAGATTAGTAAACATTTTTGTTCAGGAATTAGTGTTGCGATCAGAGGAGCATGAAGAATCTAAACCTCTGTAGTGGAGTTAGCCTACAGGGTAGTGGAAACATCTGGGCTATTCTGGGTCATCCTACCAATCATGAGGGGGTGATATATCTCAGGAACCAAGAACCCTCGACAAAAGACAAACATCCTACTACAATGTGAAAAGCAGGTTGTCCCATCTGTGTTTTGTCCTCTTGTGTTATCTTTCCTGCATTATTCTGGAAGCACTTTTTTAGATTTTTACTCTATTTCATCTATAAGATTTTTTGCTATAACTCTTTGCTTACTTTATTTAGTTCTTTCTCTATAGTATAGCCTGAATTCAGTGTACTTTAAAAAAATACCATACAATTTCAGGTTTGAAAAACTTTTTACAGCAGTATTTATATCTATTTAACTTTTTTCATGCTTTAGAGTAAGCTTGTCCAACCCATGGCTCACAAGCTGCCTGCATTCCAGGACAGCTTTGAATGTGGCCCAACACAAATTTGTAAACTTTCTTAAAACATTACGAAAATGATGCACAGACCTTTTTAGCTCATCAGCTATCGTTAGCATTAGTGTAGTGTATGTGTGGCCCAAGACAATTCTTCTTCCAATGTGGCCCAGGGAAGCCAAAATATCGGACACCCCTATCTTAGAGCTATCGTTCTCATGTATTTTACATTTACATATATTACAAACCACAGACTATATGTTATTACTTATGCATTAGATAAATAATATTTTACAAAATAGAAAAAAACTTTTATTTTTGCATATTTTTACCAATCTGAAACTTTCAATTACTTCCTGTAGACTTGACTTCCAAATGTCGAGTTGCTCTTCAGTATAAAGGACTTTCTTCTGCATTTCTTGTGATATGTGTGCTGGTGACGAATTTTCTCAGTTGTATTTCCTATAAAACTGTCTTGATTTCACCTGCACTTATTTCAGCTACAAATGTCTCAATTTCATTGTATTTATTAAGTGCTGGAAGGGAACAGAATTTGGAATTGGCTGTTTTGCCCTTAGTTTTTTAAATATATTATCTTCCTTTTCTTTTTTTTTTTTGTTTTTTGCTTTTTTTTTTTTTTTTTTTTTTTTTTTTTTTTTTTTTTTTTTTTGTTTTTTGCTTTTTTTTTTTATTTTTGTTTTTTCTATTTTTTTTTAGTATTCAGTTACAATTGACATTTAATAGTATATTATTTCAGGCGTACAGCACAGGGGTTTGTCACATTTATAACTTACAAATTGATCCCCTTGGGTAAGTCGAGTACCCACCTGAAACCAGACAGTTATTGCAATATTATCGACTCCATTACCTGTGCTGTGCTTTACATCCCTGGGACTCCTTCACAACTACTAATTTCTAATTTTACTCCCTTCACCTTTCACCCTGCTCCTCTACCCCTCTTATCTGGCAGCCATCACTTTGTTCTCCAAGTACGATGAGTCTGTTTTGGTCTTGTTTGTTTATGTGTTTCTTTGCATTTCACGTATAATGAAGTCATATGCCATTTGTCTTTGTCTGACTTATTTTACTTAGCCTACTATCTTCTAAGTCTATCCATGTTATTACAAATGGGAAGATTTTGGTTTTTTTGTGGCAGAACAATATTCCATTGTATATACGTATCACATCTTCTTTATCCAATCTTCTAGTGATGTCATAGCACTAGGTTTTTTTTTTGTTTTTTTTTTTTGTTTTGCTTTGTTTTTTTGTTTTTTTTTTTCTTTATGTGGGTAGTTCCCTGGCTGGGAATCGAACCCAGGCCACAGCGTTGAGCACGCCAAAGCCTTAGCCACTACACCTCCAGGGAACTCCCAGCATTAGTTTCTAATAAGCAAGATTTTAAAGGCTATATCAGCATCTGATTCTTCCATTTCCTCAGTACACATTATAGATTTTTTTTCTGTCATTTAACTGTCATTTAACTGTGAAAAATTTATGTATGGGCTTCTAGGTATTTTTAAAACAGGATTTAATGAGCTTCTTGGTTATCTTTCAGTTAGTTTACTTCAATTTGAAAATGTTTTGGCTTATTTCTATATGCACACACAAACACATTTTGACTCATTCTTCTGTAATCAACTAAGTAGTCTGCATTAAAATAAAATAAATATATCCATGATCCAGTAAAATTTAGGACTATTTGGAGGTCAAACACACTTACTAGATATTCCAAAATGTTTACCTTGAAACTTGTCATTAGATTAAGCAGAAAAAGAAAACTTTATTGGTGGCTTACAAACATAAATTCACAACATCTGGGTATTTTTTTAAAAAGTATACAAACAAATAAATGCATAGTCTTTATTCATCATGAACTGATAATATTTCCACAGACATTATTTCAAGAATTGTAAGTTCATAGTAAAAAAAAAAAAAGCATAGAAAATACCATGAATGAGGTCAGAAATATAATAAATGAGGGCAGAATCAAACATGAAAACATTTTAGGTATCTTAATTACTAGACCCAGAATATATAATGATTATGTACAAAAGACTTAAAGACAAAATAAGGATAAAACCATTAGTATAAGGCAAGAAACTTTAAAAATAAACAGACAAGTTTTTCAATAAAACCGACGTAAGGCTTACTGAACTGAAACATATTTCTGAAGAAGTCATCCAGAAGAAAGATCAATGGAAAATGCAGAACAGTTCACGTTTGGCTGCAGAAGTAGAGGAGAGAAAAGGAATATGCAAGATCGAAGATTAAAGTCACTTAAGAGCAACCATCTTGAAAGCAATCAGAAGCTGGGAAAACTTCATCTCATAAAAGAAAGAAACCACACTAGATATATATTCATTTTTTTTTAACTTTAAGGGGACTACTCAGCTTGAGGCATATAAAAAATCATGTTTAATAAGACAGAAGCTATCTTATTGATGTGGGTAAATCAGAAGTCACAAATACAGGCTGCTGGAATGGTTGGAAAATATAGAGAAGAGAGTATTCCTTCAAGTAGAAAATGAAAGTGTGGGTCTTCCAAATCTGCGTGCACACTCTTCTCAGTTAGAATGGCATAAAAATCAGGTGGGAGAGCCTCTCAGAGGAACCCTGGATATGCCACATTTTAGGAATAAGGACCATATCCTAAGACTAAGGTTATTAATCTTAGGAATATGGGCAATGTTGAAATCGACCTTCTTAACAAAACTTAAAAGCTCACTTCTACAAGGTCAAAGTTGTCTTCAACTAGTTTAATGTAATTCAACCCGATACAGAGAAAGTTAATAAAATCCAGATTCTTCACATATATCATCTGCGATGTTCAATATGCAACAAAAGTTTACTAGAAATTTTTAAAAAAACTTATCATAAATAGAAAAAAGTCAATAGAAATAAGCTAAAAAACAATCCAAATGTAGAATTTGTAGCACAAACTTTAAAGTAATTACAATAAATATATTAAAGAATTTATTTTAAAATTTAAAAAATGGGAAATTGAAGAAATTGAGAAAAGTTTAGAGACATAACTCTCTTAAAATGAACCAAATGAAAATCCTAAAATTAAAACTACAATATTTGAAATTAAACACTAATTAAACGGGATTCGTAGTATTGGAAACAACAGAAGAAAGGACTAGTGAATTTGGAGATAAGTCAATATAAATTATTCATCCCAAAAGCCATTTAAAAAATGAATGAAGCTTCATGATCTGTGGGTGTAAAGTGGCAAACATACATGTGATTAGAAACTCAGATAAAAAGGACTAATATAGTAGTAAAAAAGTTCAAGGAGATATAGGCTGAATTTGTTTCAAACTGAATTCAAAATATCAAACAAAGGCAAGAACCTCAACAAACTCTAACCAGAATGAATATTGAAAAACCAAACTGAGATTTGTCACAGTAAGACTGCTAAAAATCAATCATAAAGAGAAAATTTTAAAAATGCCAAATCTTAAAAAGACACATTAAACACCCTAAAATAATAATAATAATGACAGTTAATTTTCCAAGGAAGCCAGAAGAAAATGGGACTGTTAACCTACAATTCTGTATAACGCAAAAACATCTTTGCAAAATGCTTTTTTTATATTCAACTAAAAGGTGAGATAAAATTTTGCCAAGGAAGACTAAATAAAAGCTGAAATAAGTTTCTTAGCCTGAATGAAATTGTTTGGATAGAAATCTACAGAAATAAGTGAAAAGTGTCAAAAATGGTAAAAATGTGTATATATAACAGACTATTTTTATTATATATTTAAAGTTTACTATAATTTAATCTGTTAAGAGCAAATCAACAAAAAGAAAGATTTTTTAAAATCATGTGACAAATTTTGCTCAATATATTTTGGTAATAAATGCATAGTAAGATAATTTAAAGTTCTAATAATGTAATTTTAAAACACAATAGTCTATTACTAACTATATTAAAAGTTAATTTTTTAAAAATTCCAAAACAGGAAATTTAAATGATCATCACTAGGATACCTCTGTAATACCTAATACTTCATTTGCAAGTTAATTACAACATCTTTAGAACTTACCACATTTTTGCCATGTATAATGGACACCCACATTTTTGTACCATTCAGGGAAAAAAATCTTCCATTTTAATTTTTCAATTCAAAATTTTTTTTTAATTCATTTTTATTGTTAGACTTATTGGGGTGACATCTGTTAGCAAGGATTATCAAAATTTTATTTGATTACAATTTGGACTAGTAAGTGTTTTTGATTGATTTTGTGTTATGCATCCATTTTCTGTCTCAGAAGGAAAAAAAAAAAACTATTAGAAGTATCAAATAAAATAACCTTCTTGTACAGCCTATAGAGTCTTTAAAGAATCATTCCCACTTTCTTGCAGAGCAAGTATAAGGCCTGTCCCGAAAATATCCAGTCATCACTGCCTCTATTTTTCATATTGCATGGCTGGATACTTTCTGGACAGCCCTGGCATACTTCTGATACCTGCTACAACTTCTAGTTTTATAAGTTCTATAATTTCCTTTGCCATTATTTAAGTACTGTTCTACACCTTACCCTACTACTTCTCTCATGTTTATTTCTTGTTTGTAACAAACTTCATAGAAAGTAGGAAGACTCCTATTACAAGTTTAATAAATTAGTGAATTAAATACATTCACACTGAATAATTAGCTAATAACCTTCTTCTCACACCGCAATAGTTTGATTTTTCTTTGTATAAATTATTTGAAGAATTCAACTTCTTACTCTCCATATAGTGACTGACAGAGTATCAGGCAGTTAAAATTTATTAAGGTGAGAGAAAAGGAAGCCAGTAGGAAATAAAGAAGTATTTTTTTGTTTATTAACAAAGCAAAAGTACGGTGTAATCAATTTTTTCATTTTCTGATTATGAGTGTTAAACTCAAAAGTTGCTAAGTTAATTTTTAAGTTTTTTTCTTTTTCAAATAGGGTCACTTATTTGACAAATGTGAATTGATTTATAAATAAATAAAATTCAATGCATAAACTTTCAGCATAAAATAGTGAGCAAATACATTCAAATCTTGTCATTGCTCATAAAGCCTTCAAACTCAGAGGTTTCATTTGCCGGGAAAAAAAGGAACAGAACTTAATTACTATCAACAGTGAAATAAAATGCTTTCCCTCTGGGACATTTCAGTCTCGTGTGTTGGTGGGCAGTAGGAAAGAGGTGGTACTATTGCTAACTGCTATTGGGAAAGCTATCCTAGGGTTAAGAGTATAATAAGTCAATAAACAAACAATATTTGTGGTGAATTATTCACTAAACTCAATGTTTTTCTGCAGTTTAATGTCACATTAAGTTTATTTTGCATTTATTTCAAACTCACTCATATGGGTCCACAAATATCCTTTTTTTCCCCCCCAGCACTTCTTTGTAAGAGTCTTCTGATTGCACTGGATTTCCTGTGCTACCTCCCAATAATGACATCATTTCAGCTGTGAGAACTTATTAGGAAATATACGATGCTTGCAGTTTTGCAGACATCGATGTCCCCCTGTGGAATAATCTCCATTCTAATTTGACTGTAAAATTCCCATAAATTATTTCAGTCTCATTTAAGACTGGGACATATTTCATTGATTAGTAATAGCCTTAAATTACTTTTTATTATGATTGTACTGTTTTCTTGTCAAATAGCAGGAAACAGTAAATTATAGAGTAATTTAACAGGTGGAAATATACACAAGCAAAAATTGTTAGAAACAAAGATAAACCATTAAAATAAATTGTAGTTTGTGTACATCTAATGAGTTCTTTCATGTCTATGACTTAAGAAATCAGTTCTTTCTTCTATGAAGTTTAATTAATCTGACATCCTCAACTAGTATGCAAAATAAAAAACCTTGTGTATTTTCGAACCATGCAGTCATAAAATTAAAATGCAACAAAATATATTAGATGACATTTATGTGGAGAGAACAGTGCTTTGATTTTAATACCAGTCATGCCATATCAAAGAACTAGTACAAAACTATAAACCAGTAAATACTTCTTTGCCTTAAATGAGCTTTTCCACCACACACAGACAAAATGATGTCATCACTCTCAGTAAAAGAGAAGTGGTTCGTACACAAGAAATATAATTGCATTGAGAGTATGGTTAGCATAGGGCTTTCATGGAATTTGTAGGCACACTTCAGATGGAAGCCCTCAAGGATTTCTAAAAGGCATTAATCGGAAGTGAAATTTTATGAAAATCAGCTTTCTTTCATAGGATGGCTGAGTCTGCAAAATCCCCTAGTTATCTGAGTGGCACTGTTACTGAATCTAACATGAGTATTCTATTTCTAAACCTTAATCAAATCCACTATAGTGTCCTAAGAAAATACATTGACTTTTTCAGAATCCAGTGACATAATTAAAGGAAAATATCATTTCAGAGATTTTCAAAAACCATTTAGTCATGGATCTGTCTTTTGGAAATTTTAAAATTATTAAAATTTAATACATTAATTAATGAAATTGGAAAAAGTTGGTTCCATCATAACTAAATCAGCAAAGAAATGCAAAAACTCAAAACAGTAATTTGCAAATAATAAATCATACAGTATTTTAATTTGGAAAATGTTGAATGCTTACATATATATGACTGTGTGTGACTGTTTTTGTATATTTATGTATCTTAAAATGTAAATTTTAAGTTCTTCAGTTAAATTTAGTATTACATTTTGAACTCTAGAATAGTATGTAACATATTGGCATTAAATAAAATTGAAATAGTGTACTGTATGATTTTTTGATCAAGGTAGTAGAATATGGCAGAAATAACATGAGTTTATGAACCAAAAATGCCTAGATTTGATCTTTGGCTATATATAGTATATACTTTTAATATAATTTTGATCATGAAATTTATTTTTTCATAAATATAAAATGGGTAGGAGAAGACCTATTATGAGTCATGGCATGAAGATTAAATACAATGTTTAGAGTTAAATCTATCCTGAAATAAATAAATAATGTCAAAAATTGTTGAGCAATGACTGGACAATTCAGTAAATTTTAACTAAATAAATCTAAGCTATCAATTTGTAAGACATTATGAAGTTACTATGTCCCATTAAAAAAGGGAGAATAAAAAAATGACATTACAATTTAAAAATAGTCCAATAGGGTATATGTTTTGGTTTCATTATCTTATATTTGCTTTGAAATGTCTTCTCTCTTCTGAGAGATTTGAAATTTCCTATATTTTCCATTTTCTTTCCAACAAGGAAAAATACATACTTTCAACTACTTGTGTCTTACTCTTTTAGACCTCATAAACCACTTTGGAGTTGGTTCCTGTCATTCATAGAATGTATATACCCTGCTACTCTGTTCTATGAAGGTGTGCCTGCATTCTCAATGAGTCTTTTGTTTCAATGCCATATCTGTGAATAGTCTTTTTCAAAATACTTTTTAAAATAATTTTTAAGTGGAAATTAGATTCAACATGTGAAATGCTGACAATGCCCATAAGTCAATAAAAGTAATTACAACATGAAGTGTTATGATCAAACTGATGCCTGCATAATCACAACTAAGTCATGACTGCTATCTGGCCAATAACAAGCATATTAATACAATGTTATTGATTGTAAGTTGCAATTCAATTTTGAAGTTGGCAAATGTGAAGTATGTAGAATTTGAGAACTTAAAATCGACTCACAGTTTCATGAAAATTCCTCTGGAAATAAATGTATTTCTAACAAGCAGTTATTTTTTCTCTCTTTAAAAGCAATTTTGTAATACATTAGGTTAGAAAAGTTGATCTTCACCCATTCATAGTGTGAGACAAATACCATCACAGATAGGGGTTGTGGTCACTAATATTCTTTCTCGGATTGAAAATATTGAACATATTAATTATTTGGGGGCAGGGGGCTTAAACAACAGAAATTACTTTTTCTCAGTTCCAGAGACTGGAAGTCTGAGTTCAAGGTGTCCGCAGAGTTGGTTCCTTTGGAGGGCTGGGAGAATCTGTTGCAGGCCCCACTCCTTGCCTTGTAGAGGCCCCACTTCTTGTTCACATAAAAATTAAAATAATGTTCTCACCATCTAAATTTCCCCTGTGGAAATCAGTCATATTGGGTTAAGGGTCCACCCTACCAAACTCCTTTTAACATAATTGACATTTTAAAAAATTCACAAGGGTAAATTTAATTACTCTTCTTCACAAAACATTGATCAAACTGCTTTCAGTGATGTTAGAAATCAGAGTAATGCTGGCCTTGTAATACAAGGAAGCTCCCATAAGACTGTCAGCTGATTTTTCAACAGAAACTTGGCAGGTCAGATGTGATTGGCATAAAATATTCAAAATGATGAAAAGAAAAGATCTATAACCTAGATTAATCTACACAGAAAGGCTATCATTTGAAGTGAAGAATAAATAAATAGCTTCTCATATAATTCAAAGCTAAAGTAGCTTGTCACCACCACATTACAAGAAATGTTACAGGGAATTTTTATAAAGAAAAACAAAAGAGATTAAAAATATGAATAATAAAAGGGCAATAATTACATATCTATCACTATTACTTTAAATGAAAATAGATTATATGCTTCAATCAAAAGACATATGGTAGCTGAATGGCTATGAAAACAAGACCCTTACATATGCCACCTATGAAAGAAGCAATTCAGATCAAAAGACACACAGACTGAAAGTAAAAGGATGGAAAAAGATATTTCATGCAAATAGAATGATAAAAAAATTGGAGTAGCAATATTTATATCAGACAAATTAGACTTTAAAACAAAGGCTATTACAAGAGACAAACACTTTTTATAATGATAAAGGGATGACTCCAACAAGAGGATATAACACTTGTAAACATTTATGCACAAAACTTTGAAGCACGTCAATATATAAGACAAATATTGACTGGTCTAAAGACAGAGATTGACAGTAATAAAGTAATAGTAGGGAAGTTTAATACCCCATTGACATTAACGGACAGATCATCTAGACAGAAAATCAACAGAAAATAGTGGCCTTAAAAACACATTAGACCAGATGAATTTAACTGATATTTTTAGAATATTGTATCCCAAAGAAGCAGAAAATACATTCTTTTCAAGCATACATGGAACATTTTCCAGGATAGAAATGTTAGCCCACATGTTAAACCATAAAACAAATCTTAATAAATTTAAGAATATTGAAATTATATCAAGCATCTTCTTTGATTATAATGGTATAAAACTGGAAATCAATTACAAGAAGAAAACTGAAAAACACACATATACATCAAGGCTCAATAACACACTACTGAATGATGAATGGGTTAAAAATAAGATCAAGAAGGAATCAATGTCATCAGAATAATGAAAATGAAAACACAATGATTCAAAATTTATGGGACACAGTGAAATCTGTACCAAGAGAGAAATTGATAGCAATACAGGCTTACCTCATGCAACAAAAAAATCTACAATCTAACCTTACACCTAAAAGAACAAGAAAAAACAAAGAAGAAACAAAGCCCAAAGTCAGTAGATAAAAAAAATAATGAAAAAATCAGAGAGAAAATAAATAAAATAAATTATAAAAAATATAAAAGATCAATAAAATCAAGAATTGGTTCTTCTGAGAAAACAAACAATATTAGTAAACTTTTATCTAAAAGCATTAAAAACAAGAGAACTCAAATAAATAAGATCAGAAAGGAAATAGGAAAAATGACAACTGAAACCAGAGAAATAGAAGGAATTATTAAAAAAAAATACCACAATTACATCAACAAATTGGGCACCTGGAAGAAATAGATAGATTCCCAGAAAGATACAATCTTCCAAGACTGAATCAAGAGGAAACAGAAAATTCAAACAAACTGGTAACTACTAAGAAATTGAATCAATAATAAAAATCTTCCAACAAATAAATCTGTTGGACTAGATGACTTCACAGATAAATTTTACCATTGAAAGAAAAATTTACACCTATAGTCCTCAAACTGTTCCAAAAAATTGAAGAGAAGGAAAAGCTCCCAAACTCTTATGCTCTTCTCTTGTTGCTTTTCATGTGCTCTCTCTTTCTTTAACCTTTGGCATTATAATATGGTGTGTCTTGGCGTAGCCTTTTTGGGTTTATCTATTTTGCAATTGTCTGCACTTCCTGAACTTGACTGTCTATTTTCTTTGCAGGTTAGGAAAGTTTTCAGTCATTATTTTTTCAAATAGGTATTAAATCTCTCACTTCCTCTCTTCTCATTTTGACACCCTCTATTATTCAAATATTGTTATATTTGAGGAGTTTCCTTAAACTGTCCTTATTTTTTGTTCTTTTTTCTTTCTGCTATTCCACTACCTTCTATTTCATTGAAATTGTTGATTTGTTGCTGTGCTTCAAATAATCTGGTTGATTTCATCTAATGAATTCTTTATTTCGGTAATTGCATTCTTTATTTCTGACTGGTTCTTTTTTGTAGTTTCTTATCTTTTACTGAGTTCACCTATTCTTTACCTACATTCACCGAGTACTGTTATAACCATTTGTTGAATTCTGTATCTGATAAATTGCTTGTCTCCATTTCGTTTAGTTATTTTCTGGAGTTTTGTCTTGTTCTTTTATCTGGGACATGTTCCTTTGTCTCCTTATTTTGGCTACATTACTTTTGTTTTTATGTACTGCATTAATCTGCTACATTTCCCAGTCTTGACTGGGAGGCCTTATGTAATAGATATGCTGTGCAGCCCAGTGGTACAATCTTCCTTGTCACCTGAGCCAGGTGCTCCAGGGGTGCCCTTTATGTGGATTACATGTGCCCTTCTGTTGCAGTTGCATCTTGATTGCTGTTGGCATGTCAGTGGGTGGAAATGACCCTCATACTGACTTGCTGTGACAACTGGCCATGTCTACAGTGCACAAGCTGTTATGGGGGTTGACCCCATAGAGAGAAATTTGCTTTAGTGTAGGACTGGTGTCTGCCACATCCACCTTATGGATGAATCATTTGTGGAGCTGATCGTGTTCTGTGGCTGGCCACCACGTGTGTTGGTTCTAGGGCTACTTGGGAGAGTCTCTGGTGCAGGTTTAGGTCAGCTGCTGCTTGTTCCCAGCGCAAGGCCACCTGGTAGGAGCTACAGAGAGATCTGTTGTTGGTAACTGTCTGTGTTGGGCCTGGAGGTGTCTGGGAAAGCTATGCTGTGAATTGAGGCCAGCTGCCACTAGTGCTGAGCTTGAGGCCACTTAGCAAGAGGTACAGGAAATGTTGAGGCCATCTGCTGCTTTTTAGGGGTTTGTGGACCATTGAGAGACCTTAGGAAAGTCTGTAGCACGGGGTGAGGCTGGCCTCTGTCAGAATAGCCACTGAAAAAGGTTCTGGCCAATGAGCTAATTAGGTAAGGCAGGGTTTCAGAAAATCACTTTAGTGGGGCAAGAAGTGTTAGCTAGACTGATGGAGACAGAGAGTTTGTGGTGCCTGCACCTGCAGGATGGGTGGAGTGAGAGCTCAACAAAGAAACAATGGCACCTGCAAACACTTCAGTCCTGGACAGAGCTGCCTTTAGTCTAACCCTGGAGCCAGACAATCCAGTTCCTTCCATATGTCCCAGAAACTTCTTGAGTTACTATTACATCACTGGATCTTAGGGTATACATTTTTTGAGGTAATGAGTCTGTGCTCAGACCCTTTGAAAAAACATCTGCATCTAAGCAGGGCTTCATCTCACCCAGATGGACTCCCCACTAATTTTCACAGTCAGATGTGGTGGAGACTCCTCCTCCCAGCACTGTGCTCTGGGCTGTGCAGCTCAGTGTGGGAATGGTACCTCTTGCTCCTCAGGGGAGATCTCTGCAACCAAGGCATCCCTCCTGATTCTCAACCACCAGACACGGGTGTGGGACCAGCTGTTTCATATCTCTATCCCTCCTACCAGTCTGGACGTGGATTCTCTTGTATATTTTTAGTTATAAGACTTCTGTTTAGGTAGTCTTCAGGTGGCTCTCAAAGCTGGTTTTCTGTACTTTAGTTATCATTTTGATGTGGTTGTGAGAGGAGGAAAGCACAGCATTTACCAACTCTGCCATCTTGATCAGAAGTCTTAACATACATACTGCTAATTAAAAACCCCAAATCTTAAATTTTAAAAGGAGAAATTTTTAGTGTTTTCTTTCAGTACATTTAGTTCAATACATAAAGCTAATACAAAGCAGCATTATGATAGACATAAATCCGAGTCCTTTCTCTGAAGTTTGAGCTTCTACCTTTTAAAAACTTAACACTGATCTTGATGACCATAGTTTCCCAGATTATGAAAATGCCTTAATTCCTTAGAGCACCACATCACCTATTTCTATGTGTCCAGCAGGCATCCCTCCAAACGTCTAGTCTACAACATTTATAGCACATAGACATGTGCTTTCTCAAAATGAATGAGGTTAGCCTGAAAAGGCTTATAGTTCATTTTGTCATTACCCCTGCAACTGCAGGGAGCAAAGCTACTTTTAGTTTTCCAGACTTAGCAATAAAATGTGTACTTTAAAAAGACTTTCAATTTGGAGAATATTGCCTACTACTTTTTCTTTAAGCCCTCACTTAATCTCATCATCTACCTTGATCCATAAGTTTTATCTCTTCACTGAGAGCCTCTCCTTTGCTGCTTCAGCACTTCAGGTGCCCTACGAAGAGAGACTGGTTATCTCTCAAAGCTGCCAGAATAGCAGAGCATGAATCAACCTATCTGTCTGTCTGTCTGTCTGTCTATCTATCTTTATGTATATGTGTATATACATGTGTGTGTGTATGTATATGTGTATATGTATATAATTTTAATAACATCAGTGTTACAGAAAAATTCTAATTTCAATGCTTTATAACAAAACTCCAAGTGTCTTTTATAATTTTTCTCACTTTTGCTTTCTTTTAGGCTTAGAACTTTAATTGGTACACTTTCATGATTGAGTTCTAGCTGAGGTTAGATTTTGTTTTCTGATATGACATAGAACAAAGTTCCAAACTTAACAACAATCATTGTAGTAGTTAATATCTTTAGCAAATGCAAATAATGGAAGAAGATAGAAAGCCAATCTGTAGCCCCAGATACAAATTTTGACAGAATCATTGAAATCTCTTTTTCTTGTCATAGAAAATCAATGTACAAGAATAAAAACAAAAGACATACAAAGATAAGTACTAAAGATAAATCTCTCTCTAAAAAAATGCTGAATTTAAATGTCTTTGCTCACATAACATCTTTGAATATTAAACAAATATAAAAATATTGCACTACTTCAAGAATAATCTATAAATCTATATTCTCAGTAATAAACATCTAGAAGAACTATAAAAAATAGTTATATATATATATATATATATATATATATATATTGGACAAATGACATAGATCATCTTAATATTTGAAATCTACCTTAGAAATTATATATTTATACACTTGCAAAATGCTAAAATTCTTTTTACATAACTTACAGATAAACTTTGAGTAAATTTTCAAATGATAAAATTTTCATTTATGATTTTCCAAAGCAGCCCTTATCTTGCTGAACCGTTGTAACTGTTATAGAATTTTTTATAATATAATTAACTTTTCCTAGTAATTTTCAATTATTGATCCTATTTCTGCCTCCCTGAATAACATAAAATAAGTTAGCTCCATATCTACATGGTTATTCTTTAATATTTTAAGGAAACTATGAAAGTTTTAGTTTTTTCTTTGCCTCTCTAAGTAAATAAGATTTCTTCAATCATATGGGGTGTGTGTGTGTGTGTGTGTGTGTGTATACACACATATGTAATATGTATGTGTGTATATATGCACACATATACATATATGTGTACACACATACATATATATGAGGGCTATTCAGAAAGTATCCAACTATGTAATATGAAAAATAGAGTCATTTATGGCTGAGTATTTTTAGACAGTCCTCATACACCTACACACACACACATATCTATATATCTATGTGTGTGTGTGTGTGTGTGTGTGTATGTGTGTGTGTGTGTGTGTGTGTGCGCGCGCGCATATATATATATATATGCGCGCGCACACACACACACACACACACACACACTATATTTTGCTGTGTGTAATATGCACTTTTTGTCCAAATTCGTGTGGAAAAAATAAGAATGCACATTATACATGGGTAGTATTAATTCTGTGTCTACATAAATGTTTTTAATTATTTTATTTATGCCCGTGAGTTAAAAGTTTAATGTTAGAAATCAATAACAATATCTGTATGCTCAATAACACCCTGGAATACAATAATCATTTTTTTAATATATAAAAATTTCATACATAAAATTTTCTGTACCTTGTATATGTTAATAAATAAATGCTAAAATTTCTTTATAATACAAAAAACAAGTACCTAAGTATAAACAAATAAAACTTTGAATTAAAAAATTAAAATGAAAGAATTTTTCCCCTGATTTGAGCCAAAAACGTGGGTACACATAATACAAAGCAGCACATTATACATGGCAAAATATAGTTTGTATATGGTATATATATATACATGAGGTTGGACAAATAGAATACACATATATATTTATTTATATATATATATGAGGTCAGAAAATTAATTTTGTGAACTCATCCTAGGAAAAGTGTTACATACCACATTACTGAATATCACTACGGTCACCTTTGAAGTACCTTACTCGGGAAGTTATGCATCAATGCCAGTATCTAGTCAACCCTTCAAAGCAATTTTGGAACTCTTTTCCCGGAATGGCCATCAGAGCTGTCGTCGTACCCAAATTCTAAGAATTAATTTCATGAACTTGCCACTGTGCACTTAAGTCGGCAGCACTGCACAAACAACTTGGCGAGGTTATAACGCCTTACGGAGTTGCTCGTACAGGGCAAATTCACGAACTTAATTGTCAGAGCACGATGACAGTTCTGGCGGTCATTCCGGAAAAAGAGTTCCAAAATTGCTTTGAAGGGTGGACTAAGTATTGCCATCGGTGCATGGCTTCCCAAGGGGAGGACTTCAAAGGTGACTGTAGTGATAATTAGCAATTGGTATGTAGCATTTTTTCCTAAGATGAGTTCACGAATTACCCTCTTGCCTCCACCTTAGAGTTCCTTGTCCCTCTATCCTTTGGCTGTTCTCAGCTATTAATAGAAAAACCATATCCAATGCTGACCACTCCACACCTGTACCTGTGTAGATGATTGTGGCTTAAGAAAAACACACACACAACTACACAAGTGGTTTCATTTACATTTATGGCTTAAACCTTAAATAAGATTCATTCTGTGTGCACTCATGCTATACGCTTCTGCCAGTTATCCCCATTTTTTTTTAGGACCGGCGTTGCTGTATTCTTAAAGGGCCAGGTAGTAAATGTTTTTGGCTTGTAGGCCATACGGATTCTGTTATAATTACTCAATTCTGCTATTGAACTTGAAAGAGTCATATACAGTATGTAAACAAATGCTGTGGCTATATTTTAATAAAACTTGAAATAGACAGTTGGCCTGTGGAGCATAAGTTGCAATTCCTGCTCTAAAAAGACTGTTTACTCTTCATCCTCTCTTCTTCAATGTACACCTTGTGTAACCTGTCACTCAAGTTTGCTTTTAATTTCTCTGAGAAAACTGAGGCAATCAGAAGCAAACCTCCATAGAACACCACACGTACAGCTACCTAATTATAAACTTCTCCTGCCGAATACACGGTCCCGTTATTTTACCACAGATGAACTATCCATGTCCTTACACAAAGGCAATTCCTTGACTTACTGAAAATATCTCATTATCTTTCTAGTTCTTAATGACAGCGCTCCAAAATGGTTTTTCTTTTCTTTCCTTGTCCTCCTTTTACCTGATCTATCAATAGGTGATCACGTAATGTATTGTCTACGTGGAGACTTTATTGAGAATGAAAAGAAACATTGTTATCACTTTAAAGACCTGGAGAAAAACCATCTCCTCCAAGAAACTGGGACAAATGGGAAGCAGCCTTTGACTAAGTTAATCACTCTTCTGCTTGGCTTCCAGGACAACACCCTCTACCTGACATCCTACATGACTCATCACTAATGTTCAGCTTCCATTGGTGATGACGCGTTTTCCCTATCTCCGGCTGGGGCCTTTAGTGTCACATGGTTAAGTCCCAGGCTATATTTTTTATTGGCACTCTTATCTTGTTGATCTTACCCAGTATCATAAATGTAATGCCACAGACATTCTAATAGTCCCCAAATTTATATTTTTAATGAGCATTTCTCACTATCTCCAGTGCTACCTACTTCTATCTGAGCCCCCATTATCTCTGACCTAAAAAACTGGTCTCAGTGATTCTAATCTTGTCCTTCTGTGATCTATGTTCAAAACAGCACTCAGAGTCATTCTTTAAAATAAAAAAAAAAAGGAGGTCATGCTACTCCTCTACTTTGAACCACTCTTCAAGCAAAGTAGAAGTCAACTTCTACCTCTCTGTTGTATTACTTCCTCAGTCACATATTAGTCATCAGCAATATGAATCTCCTTGCTACATTTGTTAACATAAAGGCATGCTCCAGCCTTATGAACTTGAAATTGTCTATTTCTTCTGCTTAGAGTTGTTCCCTAAAGATATCCCTATTGAGTCTTTGATCACCTCTTAAGTCTTTGCTAATACGTCTCCTTGTCAACAAGGTTGACCTTGACTAATTATTTAAAATTTTTACTTCCTTTGGCCACCTTCATCCTGATTCCTCTTACCTTGTTCTCTTGTTTGTTTGGTTTTTTTAATATATAATGTATATTTGGAGATGGAGGATTGTGTTCACTACATCCACAAACATCCACAAACACATTGAGCACTTATTTTCTTATTTAAGATATACCAAGCATGTAAGATATTGCCCAGTAATCAAGCACTTAATAATAACTTATTTATTTAATGATGGGTGTTTAATTTAAAGAATGTTTTACTTTCACTATTTATATAAGATATAAACCATTAAGTAGTTGTCTTATTCTTTTATTATTTTTTAATCTAACAATCCTAACTCATCTCTAAGTAAAACTAAAAAACTCATCTTAACAAAGAAAAGTAAAATTTATATTCTCATGTGTGCAAGGTATCTATTCTGATTCTAGATGAGGACATTTGAATTTCAAAAACAGATTTTATACAACCAATGAGTCTTGTCCTTTGAAATGACTGCCTTGAGGGGCCAACTATTTTACTCTAGTTATGCTGCCATATATGGAAAACCTCTTCATAATATCTACTTCAGGAACCAATTTATAAAGCAAATGAAGCAAAACAGTCTCATAACTATGTATTCACATCTTATTTTTTGATCACAAATTATACTATCTAATTTGGTAACCCATCGTATTCTCTATGTTTAAAATGACATCTGTTTTTACTTATTTAAAATCTACCCTCAAGTCACAATTATTATCACCATTTAGGATATTCAAAAGAATGAGTAAGAGATTTGGAAAGCAGTTCAAGAAATACTTTTCTGAAAATAGCAACATCATTTGAATGCATTTTTAGAAGAACCAGTCACTTGAATATTTGAATTTTAGAATGTTTGTTAAAATATCAGTAGCATCGCTACAAATATGTAGAATACTGCGTATTCTTCACTGACATGCAGATATGCTGTTCTTTAAAATCATTCACTAAGACAATAGTAAGAACATCAGTAGACTTTTTAAAATATTATTCTCATACATTATCATCGCCATTGACACAATAACCACAAAAAGGATAAATTGATTTACTTTGTTATATCTGAATTTTACATGTGTATCCACACATTCTTCTTTTTTTTCTAACTTCTCTCAGATACAAACATTCTGGAAATATTTCTGCAATCCTAAGTATATTGACATTTCTTTTAAATGTATACTGTACAATCGATACATGTCATTAATGCTTATTCATTATAAATCTATTAATCATGTATATTTTGAGAATATACACTTCAGACCAATTTATGGCAAGTTGTGACAAACAAAGAGATCAACACTTAATTTGGAAAGCATAAAATTTAACAAGATTTTGGGGAAATACCTGAACTACATGGTATTTACAAAATGTTCCATTGCTAAGTGGAATGTCCCATTCCATTTAAGTTAAGGTGTCTCAATTTCTTAATTTCATTTCACAAACCTACCTTGGTGGACATAAAATGCTCATGCTTACTGTTTTTATTTTTGTTATTACAAATATAATTAAAATAAAATAGTGACACTTTTTTCCAATTTATTTGTAATTGCCTCACTTCTTAGATGATCAACTACTCCCATTTTATGGTTTAAGTTAAATATATTTACTTTAATGCTAAAATGTAAAGGTATAATACACTACTAGTGAGTTGATTATAATTTCTTATATAGCATCATTTTATTAATGGCACATTCCTAGCTCAATTCCCTATACGTTAAAAGAATATTTTAAGATAAATATAGCCATTCCAATGAAAATACAGGTTCAGCAGAAGTAATGCCCTTTTTAAAATAGTACAGTATTATAGTAACCTTAGTAACCTCTGTGTTCTAGGTTTTATGAACATATGTTCACAAAAAAAGGAGTGTTATTTGTGCCAGATGCTATATATTAAGATAAATATCTCATTTTACATAGATGTTGATTCCAATGATATTACTCATGAAAATAGAACAAACAATCCTAAAATTTATATGGAACCCCAAAAGACCTCAAATAACCAAAGCAATCTTCAAAAAGAAGAACAAAACTGGAGGTGTCATGTCTCCTCATTTCAAATTATACTACAAAGACATAGTAATCAAAACGGTATGTTATTGGCATTAAAATGTACACATTCATTACTAAAACAGAGTAGAAAGCCCAGAAATAAATCCATATATACCTAGTCAATTAATTTGTAACAGAAGCCAAGAATATATAACAGGGTAAAGACAGTCTCTTCAATAAATGGTGTTGAGAAAACTGGACAGGCCCATGCAAAAACACAAAATTGGACCACTGTCTTATACTATATGCAAAAATTAACTCTAAATATATAGTAGACTTGAACATAAGACCTGAAACCCTAAAATTTCTAGAAAAAATCATATATGTAAAAATCCTTGACATTAGTCTTCATGATATTTCTTTTGGATTTGACCAAAAGCAAAGGCAAACAAGCAAAAATGAACAAGTGGGAATACATCAAACTAAAATGCTTCTATATAGTAAAGGAAATCATCAAAAAACATAAGGTAACTTACTTAATAGGAAAAGATATTTGTAAATTATCTATCTGCTAAGGGATTGATATTTTATAGGTTTAGTCTAAAAAAAAATACTTTCCCTAATGATTCTGTTCTTCCTATTTCTCCTGGGTGAACATTGGTTAATTTTGGAGTCAATTTCTGAAAATGGCAAAACCTCCATCAGCCTGGGATTATAAATAACTATATGAAACAATAAACCACCATGGTCACCCTTACCATACCCATCATCTCTATAGTGATGAGCCCATACAGAAGTAAACTTTTACTGTATTAATGACTAAGACCTTGAGTTTATTTGTTATAGCATCTAAAGAAACCTTGCATTTGCAAAAGTCTATACTAGAGTACTACTTTGTAAGATAGATGAAGTTGCTTTAATATGCAATTTTATTTTCTTATATAAAAATGTTACCATTTATTTTCCTGTCCAAATTTTCTCAGAGAGTTTTAAGAGATTCAACATCAGTAAACTATGAAGAGAAAAATAAAACAAAGCATGTAAAGTGTTGAAGGAGTTAGTAAAACACTTTTATGTCAATTGAGGTTACTCTTTTCATTAAGATCTTAAGAGAATTGGCTAAAGTGTCAATTTTCTTGCTTGTGAATACTTATATAGCATCATATTTATCTGTAAAATGTAAAGGTCTTATGACACTTGGTGACCTCCAAGTTCAATGATGACCTTCAGGTTCATGTTTCTGTTCATTTCTTTCAATATATTAATCATCTTCCTTTATTTTTCTCAATTGGTATAAGCAAAAATATCATGAAACCTATATATTTAGTACATATACAGATATTCCCACATATGTATATAAGCTAACACATACTCACATGCATACACACACACTCAAGGTTTCTGTGTTTACAACAGACTTTACGGAAGGTTTAGTGAGGTAAGTTCATCACAGAAAAACTAGCAATTTAAATGTGAATTATAAGCCTGCCTATCTCGTTAATTCAGTGATTTCACCACTGTGAATTTTTTACTTCCTTGTTCTTACCACACCACAGACAACCTTATCCTCTTGTTACCTTTTGAGTTTTCTTTTGTTCTTCCCTCTGGGTGTCCTCCTTTTGATTCCCAAAATTTTAGGCTTTTCTCAGTTGTACACTTCTTTTTTCTACACTCTAGTGTTTTTGTACACTCATGCGTTATCACATTATCTTCCTAAAGAAGACATCTTTTTCTATCATGGTGCCAAAAGACATTAATTTTTATTACTACATCTTTAAGAACAGTTATAAAACGTAATCCACAGCTCTAGTTGCACACATTGAAAAAGCAAACTACTCTAAAATGGTTGGTTTATTCTTTCTTCTTAATGCTATTAAAAACATAATTGCATAATAAACGTAATATTTATTTAAAATTTTTTATTCTTGACTTATTAAAATTAGACTTACAAACTGTAGTAGTTTCTCTTCTGAATCTATAAAGATGTTACTTATAAAAAGCAATGGTTAGAATAATTTATGAAAAAGTTTTTCTTTCATTTTATTGCAAAAGCTCGTCTAAGGAGCAATAAAATTTAGTAAACCATTTCTATCTCATAAGTTGTTTGTAAGCAGGAAATGTCAAGCTACCATTAAGATGAAGACAGGATGAGAAAGTATAAAGATCAAATGACCAGGCAATTGGTTAGAACAGCAGACCAGGCATCACCAGCATTCACTATTTTGTATTTTGTCTCCATTCTGAGGATATCGATGAAGGCTCTATGGTTATGTATTGCATAATGCTCATTCCCAGGTACTGAGAAGCGCTATTTTTTTAAAATTCTATACATGTAAGCTCTTATGGTTTCAGATTGTTTTTATTGTTCTGTAATCTTGACATCAATGAAATATGTTCAAAGCTCCCCAATACAGTTGACTGACAACAGTTTCTATACCAAAGTTCAGTGAGAAAAAAGTGTTCTATTGAATATGGCAAACAAGTTAAAAAGACAAGGCTTTTTATATAGCTGGGAGGAAATGGAGAACAATTAGTGGTTAAGTACAATCAGAAAAATCTCAAAGAAATCCCCTCAACCAAATTTCTTCCACCATCCTGCCCACAATCCAAAATTCTCACTATGGTCGTGTGTTGACTGACCATATATGACAGTGGTCTTGTAAGATTACAATGGAGCTGAAAAATTCCTATTGCCCAATGACATAATAGTCGTGGTAACATCATAGCACAGCCCGTTACATTTTGTGCCAGTCTCGGCCTATCGATCATACTGCTATCAGCCCCAGGTCAACCTACCATTGTGGCTCTCTTACCATGGCAAGACCTTCTTCAGCAATAACCATTAGGAAACTGAAGAAAATAAAGAGTTTGTTACTTACAGTCTCTGGAGAGCATACAACCAGGTTTCAGGTAGAAAGAATACCTGTGATTTGGGGCCTCGGGTTCTTCTGCTTTTATTGCGGTGGAGGGTGGATCCCAGGGTTTCCCAGGGTCACTCTTTGTTGGTGAATTTATAACATCAGAGTGGGAATTAAAGCACTGGAAGAGAAAAAAAAATGGAGCCCAAATTGTCAGTTACTGACATTAACTAAGATCTTGAAAACAAAACAGCCTCTGTGCTGGATGTTGGCTTGGCTCTCTCTCTGGTCTGTAACTGGCAATGCCTTTAAAACAGCCAGCTTTGAAGTAGATGCCTTGGCAATAAAAGTTTAAATCAGGCACTTGCATAATAAAAAGAAAAGCCAACTGTCAGGGCATACACTGCAATTACTCAGGTTTTTGTGGTGATGTTGGTATAAACTTAGCAGTGTGGCTGGTCTCATAAAGGTATAGCACACACAATTACAGGTTTGTGTAAGTACATTTATATGTTCACACAACCACAGAATCACCTTAAAATGAATTTCTCAGTATGTATCCCCATTATTAAAAGTTGTGTGACTGTATTTTAAGATTAAGATAGTGACTTTACTGAAAATTTCTAATAGGATAATCCATGAATGCTCACAAGTATTATCTTATATATTATGTTCCTAAAGAGATATGTTTCAATGCTAACCATGAGGTTGGGGAAAAGTTTAAGTCATGGAATGAATTTTAGGTGTCCAACTGGAGAAAGCAGACAAGGCTGTCTACATTTTTATTACCTAAGAGGTAGTGTGGAATAATAAACAAATTGAGGGAGGTAGGTGGTAGACTTATTTCTAAATCATAGCAATTTAGCATAGTATTTTTTTGTATCAGTTGCCTGGAATCATCTTTTTTCCCCTCTCCATATATTTAGCAGTTGAAACCATTTGAATAGCTAATTGAGCCCTCTTCATTTGAAGTTCCAGAAACATAGATGGTGGATTAGTTTGCTGAGGCTGCTGTAACAAAGTGTCACAGACTGGGTGGTTTAAAAGTCAAGAATTTATTGTCTCAGTTCTGGAGGTTAGAAGTTCAAAATCAAGGTATCATCAGGGTCAGTTCTTTAGAAGGTTGTGAAGATCTTTCCATGGCTTCTCTTTGTGCTTGTAGGTGACCAGCTTCTTTTTGTGTCTCATCACATCACCCTACCTCTATGTGTGTCTTTCTCTGTGTTTTTATTTCCCCTTTTTTAAGGATATCAGTTATATTGGATTAAGGTCAACCCTAGTGACCTTATCTTAACTAATTACATTTGCAATGGCTCAATTTCCAAGTAAGTTCACATCCTAAGGTATGGGTGTAAGGACTCGAACATACATATTTTGTAGGGCCACAATTCAACCTGAAATTGGTGACAATTCAATGTAAGACCTGTGAGGAAGGTGTTATAGGTAAAAGGTAGTTTGGGGGCCAAATTACATTGGTAATCAGTAGGTGAAAATTAATCAACTCTGTACTTACATTTTGACTCTCTAGAAAGTTGCAAGTTTGTGAAGTGTTGTGAATGAATGAAATAAACATTATATTCATTGGGACTGAACAAAAATATTTTTTTTTCAAATACAAACACATTTGTTTCAAGTCTTTATATAATATTAGACCACAGAAGAATATGAGTCATAGGGAATTGGTAGTCAAAAACTGTTCTCTTGTTCTAAATCATGAGAAAGTTCTTACACATAACAACGCACCTCTTAATACTATAGTTACTATTTTAAATTAATAAACTTTGAAGTCATTAAAGCATTCATTTAGCTTTTAAAGTTTTAAATTATATTTCATAGTAAATATGATAAATTTCTGGAGCATATTAAGACCATTTGGAAGGCTATGAGATTATATTATATGACATGGAAACAATTATACAAAATGCTTATTTAAAAAAATACTCAGTTTGCCTTTGATTCACTAATTTTCCAGGTTTTTTTCCTAAAAAGCTTGACATTATTTAATATGTAAGGAAGATTTTTAGGCCATTATTTACTTTCAAATGAATGTATTCAAAATGACTTCAATTTCTACCCACTTTTCAATTTATTAATACAGGAAATATCTTTTTCTAATAAAAATTTATAAGTTCTCATTTAGCTTATTAAAAGAAGTTTAAGATTATGAGTGACAGTAAAAATGTACAACTATTTACATTTTAAGTATAAAAAAATTGTTTCCAATTTTATGAAGAAGGAAGGAGACATTTATATAAACTTTATTTTTCTTCTCTGCAAGCATCCCTTATTAGATTTTACTAGTTGGAGAACTATCTACTTGTTTGGAGACAACTTAGTGTAATATTTGACCTTCTACACATATTTTAGGCACTTAAGCTGAAATCCGTAGCACTCCATTTTTGTACTGGGTGCCAAATTTGCTATCGTACCATATGTCCAACATACAATTTGCATTTGAATTGGGAAATGTAAATGATGTTTTAATGATTTCATGTGATGAAGGATAAGGTAGATGGCAGAAAGGAAAAGCAATACACGTTCAATAGTCTTCTTGTTTGTGATATTCTTTCAATCATGACACTTTGCCAAAGAAAGACTATATTCTCTAGAGCTATTAATAAATAATCTCTAAAAATAAACATTAGGTTTAGAAAAAATTAGAAGTATGCGATAATACTCTTCTGAGGTATCAGCTGAAAAGCCATGTAAAATTGAGCATCAACTATCCATTTTTACTAAAATGAATATTATGATTAGATGAGAATTGAAATTCCATCTGATGATTTGATGCCTCACATTTAAAAAAATTGACAACACATACTCAAGGTGCTTTTGAAAATCAAACATGTTTTATTAATTCTTGAAATACTATATATTTGCAAAAATCATCCAACACATTCCAAAAAGATACTGAAGGACAACCCAGAATATGTTATGTTTCTGTTACAATGACAGATAATCCTTGAGATAATCAAAAAGTGTTTATTCAGTTTTTATTTTCTAAATAAGTGTTATACTGAAAAGGTATGTAATTGTATACCTTTTTTAAAAATATAATATATTTATATAGGAGTATATACATATATAGTGATTGCATATATTCCTGGTGATTATATGTTAAAATTCAACTTGAGATTAAAAAGAATTAAAAATAAAAATATATGCCATAGCTAAATATATTTCAGCTATTTGAACAGAAATGTACTGTAGGTTAGTATAAGATTGATCCAGTAGAGCAATTAGAGAAATATAAGGAAAAATTAAGAAATAATGTTTGAGATATCTTATATGTGTTTTCTTAATTAATATGATTAACAGTATGAATTTTTAAAGACTATGAGACCAAAAATAAGTGTAACACAGTAATGAAACATCATTTTACCTTGAAAAAAAAGCATGCTATTTTGTTGCTGTTGTTGCTGTTCTTAGAGCTAACAGTTGATCTTTATTTTCAAGAAAACAACCAATAAAATAGTTTCAGAATATAGTTGATATGAATACAGGCTACCACAGTGTACTATGACATTTATTTTCACCAGATACAATAGAAAAAAGTTAAATAGTTATGTTTATCTGTACGATGTGTCAATAGCAAATAACTGTACATCTTGAAATATACAAAGATTTCACTGAATTTTAAATAAGTGTCATACTATTGTCAGCTATGTATTTATGAAGAGATGAGGCTTAGAATCATATAACTTGAACTTTAAAATGTATTCTGGCAGTGATCTGGTCCAGCCCTTCATTTTATGGAGGCGGATACTGATGAGCACCAAGATAAAATGGCATGCCTATAGTTTCAGAGAGGACAAACTGGGATCAACATCTGGGTCATCATTGACCAGTGAGGAAGTAGCACTAAGTTTCCTTTCTCTAACCATGTAAAATTCACCAGGAAAGAATTGCCATGTGTTTATCACCAAGAACAGGATATGTTGCTTTGAATCATAATTCATTCCAAATATGTGGTTTAATCTCATGACAAGTAAATCTCTATTTTTGATGGAGAAATATCTCTACCTATTTTCCCCTTCCTTCCTTCCAATCACAGATTCTGCTTCTCACCACATGACCTCAGTTTAAGCTTAGGATACTCGGGTAGTTACAGCTAGCAACTGCATTTCCCAGGCTACAGCAGCTTTGTGACTCGGCTGGATCCCCGCGAGCACGACTGGGAATGTGTGCCACTTCT
Organism: Lyroderma lyra; assembly: GCA_004026885.1. Lineage (NCBI taxonomy): Eukaryota > Metazoa > Chordata > Mammalia > Chiroptera > Megadermatidae > Lyroderma > Lyroderma lyra. The sequence goes on along the minus strand of PVJL010009106.1, from coordinate 17,947 downwards.
TCACGGTCTCATCACTGACAGAACTCCTTGCCGGGGTTTGCTTTCTCCCTTCCTTCCTTTTCATCTGGAAATGTCAGTGGTCTTGAAGCAAATCATGAATAGCAATCAAACATCTCTTTTATTATTGGGAATTTTTGTGGTCGGGCATATAAGTATTGCAGTTCTCAAACATGTGATAAACATTCACACTTTTGTTCGGGATTTTTGAATCAGAAATTGAATTAATATAATAATTTAAGGGGCATAGGAATTAAAACTCAGTTAAAGAGACATTATACCCAAATACTTTGTCCAGAGCCTTCCCTGAGCCTTGCTAACAGAAACACAGTGAGATTTCAATGCTATCCAAATGCCCACATGACTTAGAGATCATTGTACGTTGACCTCTTATTGTGCATGAATTCTCATAAAGAATTTACTTACAAGAGACCTTTGTGAACATATATGTATATTTACTGGTATGATTTTGAGGGGTAAAGATATATGTTATGGTAATCTACCAATTTTTACCTAGCAGAGAGTAGTAGGATCAATATATTTTTCAGAACAATAAAAGAATAAGAAAAGTCAGGATAGAGTCCTAGGTTAGAAAGAGACAAAAACAACCATGAAGCTTTACATAACATTACCTAAAAATACCTTTCTAGGGCTTAATATATGTCAAGTACCATTCTAAACTAAATATATGCATTAATTCTTTTATTTAATTGTTGTAATAGCCCTATCACCATTATGCTGCTATTATTATTATTAACGTATGGGTAAGGTTATTAATGTCCAAGGTATAAACCTGGTAAATATTAGCATTGGGATTTAAGTCCAGACAGTCTAACTTCAGGTCATCTACTTCTAGCCACCATCCTGTAAGGCCTCCCATAATGTTATGGGGCATCTGAGACGCTGCTAATTACGCGTCTGCGGTTGAGAAATCAAGAGAGAACATTTTTTGAGAAAAATGATACAAGAGAAAAATGTGTCCAAACTCGGACCATCTGGATCAATGCTTTACACATAAAATGTTGATGATATAATTATGCTAATTTTGAATAGTGCTCTCTGACTTGATGAGTCACAGGAATAATTCTAGAAACCAAATATTAGAAGTAAATAGATCCTAAAGTTCCACAGGTCAACTCTGGTGTTGACTAGAATTCCAGTGCTGTCTTGCTTTTCTGTTTTCTTCTAAGACAGCCAGCAGAGCTCATCACCAACCTACGTCATCATGTGAAATTTTCCCTTCAGCTTAAGATTTTCCAACACATTTTTTCATGTCAAATATTGCTGAGTACGTAGAGTCTTCGCCTTTCTGGATGCAAAAACGTACCCTGTCGATCCCAATGATAACCAATAAATACTTGCATTTTTGGAAAACAAATACAATGAAGAAAAGAAAATTTTAACACCTACTCTAGGTCATTCTTTTGCATTCACCCAATGATCTTGAAAATAAGTCCCCATCATCAAGGAAATTACAATCTAATAGAAAGAAGAGATGTGAATGTACAAAATTATAAGAAAACGTTCAGAGAGGGAATTCAGAGATGAGAAGGTAAATGTGTAGTGTAAAAGGAGTGAGGCAGCAGCTAGTGTCAAATTTTCAAATTGAACAACTCACATTCCAGTACGGACAGGTCACTTTTAGAATCCTGTGCCTGTGACGTTCAGAGTGAAAACCTCACTCAGAGCAGAGGCAGCAAACGCATTCCCAATTAAAGACACGTTATCCAACATACACCTCAGCAGTAGCAGCAATAACAGAGATGTCTTTCTGAGCATTACAAATTAAACTCAACCAACATATTTTGCTAAAGTATCTTAAACCAAAATAAACTGAAAATATCTTAAACGAGTTGGTCAACTACCTTAAAATGATTGCAAGTAGTTTCAGGGAAGTAGCCCAGTGCTGCATGAATACAGTTAAATTCTGAACCAGGACCACAGGGAGCCTCACACCCCGTGTGCTCCCATTCTCCATATGTGGCCCGAATCTCTAAGTTTAGACATTCTCTTCCATGAGCGTGACCTTCCTGCTAAGATTGAAAATGGAAAGAAAAGCACTCAGTAAAGGTTTCGGCTTAATCAGTCATACTTAGGAAAGCTAGCCAACATGTATATGCATCATCCATCTGGGCAAAAGGCTTTACAGCTTTTAGCCATTAAACGACTCACTCTGCAAAGCTCTTTGCAGACTAATGGTGGCTTTAATTTCTCTATTAGATGAACTAGAATATTAGGGAGGCAAATCTTCGCTGTTATGCTCCCAGAAAATGAACTCCCCCAAAGCGTAGATGAGTACAATAGCTGATAAAACCTTGAAAAATGCAAGGTTAAAATTGTGTTTATCTGTGCCATGCCATCTGTATCCCCTAACAGCTTGAACAGAAAGGATTTGCTCCTTAAGCATTATTAGTTTTGCTAAAAATCGTCCTTGTTTTTTTGCTACCCCGAGGAAATAAATGGCATTGTAAAAATGAGACTGCACTTATTATAACCTAACCTATGGACCGCTTTTTCAAAAGTAATTTGGTCATTTGACATCGTATACCTCCCAGTGAGAATAAATATTGTAGCAAGCATGTGGGGTGTTTGTTTTGTTTTGTTTTCAAGTTCAAATTGCCCTTTATGTTAGCTTTCTTTTTATATTTCTTTTCCATCCAGTTATTCATAGTGGGTTTATATGAAATATAAAGTGATGTTATTAAACTTCTTCTCACAATGTTTCTGGTCTTCTTTGTCAAATTTAATGTTTTGCTGTTTATTAATATAATGTGTTAGAAGTCGATACCGTGTTTTCTCTTGAGAAGTACTAACTGGAAGAGGAGCACAGGGAATTGTGGGAGCTGGTGGAAGTCTACCTTTTGGTGTTGGTGCTAATTATTCAGTTGAGCTTCACTGCATAGAAATTCACCACGCTCTATGCTTAGGATTTGTTAAGTTTACTCTGTAAATGTTTTATTTTAATAAAATTTACCAAAAAATATGGCCTATTTCATAAAATTTAGTAATGTCCAGAATGTCAGTTTAATAAAATAGAATTTGGCAAGAGGCAGCTTCTCTGAGGAAGAGAAAAAGGACATTACTGCTAAGATTTATTTTTAAAGAAACTACTCCCACCAGCAGTGTGCGAGGCTTCCTGCCCCCCACAGCCTCTCCAGCACTTGTGATTCCTTGTCTTGTTGATAATAGCCATTCTCACAGGTGAGAGGTGGGATCTCATTGTGGTTTTGATTTACATTTCCCTGATAGCTAATGAGGATGAGCATGTTTCCATATGTCTGCTAGCCATTTGTGTTTCTTCGTGGGAGAAGTGTCTGTTTAGGTGGAGATGTGAATTGGTAAAACCACACTATGAAAGGCAGCATTCCTCAGAGAATTGGGAATGGAGCTACCATATGAACCCGCAATTCCCCCTTCTGGGTATCTACCCTCAAAACTTGAAAACCTTAGTCCACAAAGACTTATACACCCCAATGTTCATCTCAGAGCAGTTCAGGTGGTCAAGACATGGAAACAAACAAACTGCCTTTCAACAGATGACTGGACAAAGAAGCTGTGGTACATATACACAATGGAATATTACTCAGCTGTAAGAAAAGATGAAATACTCCCATTTGCAACAACATGGATGGACCTGGAGATCATCATGCTAAGTGAAATAAGCCAGACAGAAAAAACCAAGAACCGTATGACTTCACTCACATGTGGAATATAAAACTGAAAGCAACCAAGAAAGAACAAACAAACGAACAAACTCATGGATGCAATCAAGAATTTAATAGTTATTTGGAGGTAAGAGGGGAGGGGTCAGGAGAGGAGGGAGGGGGGGCCAAATACACGGTGATGGAAAGAGAACTCGCACTGAGTGATGCACATATAATGCAACACATAGACGACGCACTGTAGGATTGTACACCTGGAACCTATGTAACTCTTGATAACCAATGTCACCCCAGTAAGTCTAACAATAAAAGTATTTTTATTTATAAAAAAAGAAAAAGAAAGTGCAAGGTACTATACCAACTTACTTTCATCCAAAAAATAAATAAATTATAATATGGGAACCTGTGTTGTTTTACTTCTCAAAATGAGCAGTCATAATGTGCTGTGGGTGCTATGATTACACACTTAGCAGCTGTACTTGTACTAAATCTGTGATGGGACAAATACAAAAACTTTATGCCCCCCATGAATGGTCACATATTTTTTAAAAGAGTAAAAATAATGTCACTGAAATCCATATCTAGGTTGGTTATGGAGCATCCCTGCTATGCCTGAGTTTATTGGTGGTGCATTATGTAAAATTTAGTTTTCAACTTTCCATAACATGAGAAATTTTGAAAGGCATAATTTCAGTGTTTTTACCTTGATAATAGAATTTTTCTTTATACAATCTAACACGAGTGATGTTATTAAAACAAATTAAATCTCCCATATTATCTAGTCCATGGTTTCCTTCATGGACAGATTATCCGGGGTGCTTGTTAAATATATATATGTATAATTCTGGGACCCATTATGGACTTTATAAAACAGTATTTTAAGAAGACAAAAAAAAACAATATATAATAAGAACTTCAAATATTCTTTTGATAAAGAAAATTATAGAAAAACTGGTTTAGATGTTTATGTTTGAAATAGCTTTTACCAATTCACTGGGAGAAGAAAAATTTCAAATAAAAAAATTGTCCACTCGCAGGAGATTTTGTAGCTGAGTAAGTCTTCCTGGCAGAGGGCAAGATATCTGATAGTCTCTGTACACACATTTGAATGACTCTTAACTAAATGATCCTTGGAAGATTGGGTAATATCAGGGGCAATCCATGGGGAGGTGCTCTGAGCTACGAAGATACATTGAGTAAGCAAATAATTTCTATCAGTGAAGTCAAGAGTCCCAGTGAAAGATTGAAACATATATAATGTGATTTAAAAGTTCCAAATTAGCTTGTCTATTACTAAAGAAGTAAAGGAAATTGCCAATCACCTTAATGATAATCTACTGCAAAATCCATAATATAAAAAAAATACAAAATTATAGAAGTTGGAGTCAAGGAAGAGAATAAGAGAAAAGTCAAGCGGTACCAACTTCCTTGAACTCCATCGTGCAATTATGAATTATTAATTATTAATGTCTGCTAAAGTTTCAGTCTTCACTCTCCTCCCAGGCACATAGCAGGATTGCACAATTCCCTCCGCAGTAGCTGACCAGATGTCCCATTTTAAATGGGACAGGAAACACCAGCCCTGTCCCATTTCAGACGGTACCTGTGGTTATCCTAATCTCACCAGGTTCAATTCAAGGTGTCAGGAGGCTGACCACATGTACCATTTGAAACGGGACAGTACCCTTGTTTTCTGTCCCATTTCAAAAGGTATGCCTGGTGAGCCTAGTCGACAATAACATGAGAAAAGCCATTCCCCACCCATCCCCATGTGCTAACTCATGCTATAAATAGTGAAAGATAAACTTTTTTTCAATTAACACTGAATTTTATGCTCATAATTACCACAGAATAACCCATCTCAGACTTAGTCATATATATGACCAAAGACAAACAGTATTGTCTGCCCAATGTTCATTGATGAAGAATCAAAGTTTCAGTAGATACTAGATACTAAAATATAAATGTAATTTAATAAGTGAACTAAAAATGATGATATCACTAACAAAAAAGTTTAAAGTGTAATGGGGGAAGTGAGATGACTTTCTATGAATGTGCATTCACACTGTTGGTTGAAAGGTCCCCAACTCGTCCACACCTCCCTATGTCTATATGCTTGGACAAGAACCTTACACACTGCCTCTGGTCTTAACCCTAGCATACACTTTGGTCAAAGGCACTGTTGCCAATGAGAAACAGAAAAGTGAAAACACCTGTGTTTTGGAGCTTCCTCTGTTTATTTTGATTGCTCCTGGACCCCCGAGGTTGGGTTGATAAGGGACATGTGTTTTCAGTTCTCCCTGTTGCTCCAGCTGATGAGCAACTGACTGCAAGACACCAGAGTGAGGCCACCAGGACCAATAGCCCCAACTATGTTATGAACTGATTACAGATGCCTGAGTGAGCTCATCCAGGTGCAGGCATGCCAGAAAAACTACTCTTTACATCGCAAGGTGGATAAGTGGTGGTAAGCCAACAGAGTTTTGGGGATAAATGGTTACACAGGAAAAACAAACCATTACATATTCTGATTGCAAAGTGCTATAGCATTCATCATCCATTCTGCATTTATTAAGTGCCAGTTACTGCAGCAATCGGCACCTATTAAAAATGAGGTAAAATGTTCAAGCTGTTAATTCCACACAGCATTTAAATACACTTACTTTGGCAGAGTTTATGCTCTCTGTCATCTTACTTTTTTCTGGGCAAGTTTTACATGGAACCCTTGTGCGGCTCATGTTGCACTGCTGTGTGTATTGAGCCACTGTGGTCTTGCCCCCCAGGTGCAAAGGCAGCTTAGCTACTGAACTATGGGACATCCCGAGGACGTTCTAGACAACACCTTGGTTCTTTTGCTCAGCTCATTTGCTTTGTTTTTTTTGTTGAATGATTTTAATCTTAAATAAATCTTAATAATTTTGTGGGGAAAAAACTAGTATAATTATAGTTATTGGTAGCAAAGTGCTGAACTGGTTGCTAATGGGGAGCCTGGAAAGCACCCCAGAAATTGATAGCAGAGGTTGGAAAATGACAGGTATGTGGCCATGGCACAATGAAAGACTAGTGCAAGCTTGTCCAACCTGTGGCCTGCAGGCTGCGTGTGGCCTAGGATGGCTTTGAATGCAACCCAACACAAATTCATAAACTTTCTTAAAATATTATGAAAATTATGCTCAGACTTTCTTTTTTTTTTTTTTAGCTGATCAGGTATTGTTAGTGTTGGTGTATTTTCTGTGTGGTGTGAGACAATTCTTCTTCCAATGTGTCCTAGGGAAACCAAAATGTTGGACACTTTTGGAATAGTGAATCACTTTACACAATTGCAAAATAATTTACAAAGCTGTCACATGCAGCACCTTGGAAGACAAAAAAGGCACCATACCTGGACTTGGCAAGATGATTTATAATCCAAATGTAACAATATCTGTTGAAATTTAGCTATCTATGGTGAGGTATGAAGAGAGAGGTAAGCTAGATAAAGAACCGTTAAACTCACAAACAAAATTGAGAAGTAATATAGAGGAGCTGGAACTTGCTGTGTTAGAAAATAAAATTGTTTCTTATTTCTCAGCTTCTGAGCCAGTAAAACAATTTGAAAGTCAAACAAGGTCTAGAAACAAAGATCAAATCAATGTTATGGCTATAACAAACTTGGAGATGTTTGAACAATTTTAGGTGGTGGTCAATATGCATCTTCAAATAGACAATATAATTGCTAAGAGTCACAAGGAAATGATCCCACAGAAGATTAATCTAAAAGCAACAGTGACTACATTACAGAAAAGCTTGTCTTGGAAAAAATTGCATATATCTGTGATGAAATGAAGTCTGGTATAAGTCATCAATAGGAAGGACACAGCATTCGCTGGGTTGTGGTGTTTTCAAGCCTAAGGACTCCCACCTTGAACTTACAGGAAGTAAATCTGCTCAGAGTTGCAATAAAAGCTGCTGGGAAACTTCAATGGGAGCTGGCTGTAGATCTACTCAGGTGCAGATTAAGGCTGCACTGCTATGCAAAAAAGAGAACATGTCAGAGAGTGGAGTCAAGAGCCCAGAGGGCAGAGCAAAAGAAAAAAGAAAAAGAAAAAAGAAAGAGAGAGGGAGAGAGAATGTGGAATATTTTCAAAAATGAATAAGGGAAATAAAACTAAGATGGCACTGCCGAAGAGTAGAACCAGACTTCCCCAAATCAAAACCAAACCAAACAAAAATACAACACCTTTCTGGTTCTTAAAGTAGGGATACCTGACACAATTTGTGCTTTACGAATTATTAAGGAGCGGTGATTGCTATGTGCCTTCAGCATTATCTGTTTCAGGGTATCTGTTCTTTTCTCACAGTTGTATATTATGTGTTTATGTATGCTTTTTAGATCATATGTGTCTGAATTAAAAAATAAACCAACCAACAAAAAAACCTTGCTTCCACGAAGCTGCTAGGAGGCATGGTAGAGGACAAAAGATCCTAGACTTCAATCCTGATTCTGTGATTGGATGAGACTTCTGGGGGGTCTGCAGAAGCTATGAGAGTATCTCGCACGTTGGAAGGATACCCTATCTGTTGATCCTATGGGAAGCAGATGTTAAAATGGAGTTAGGAGTGGAAAAGATTTGTTGAGAAGAAACATCTGTAATAAGAAAAGGAAGAACCCAAACTTGGGAAAAGATAGCTATCAGACTCCTATGCAGATCTGACAAAGGCTCTGCAGTCCCACAGTGATTTCCTGAGTAAAGATTGCCCACTAATGAAGTCCAGTATTGTACAGAAAGGATTAAGCCCTTCACCCCCCACCCCCCGTCAATGGTGTGGGCCACCCCAAGGAAAGCATGACCTCAGCTTAAGAGCTGAAGAGAAAGGGAAGGAGGTCAGCTTAGGGACTCGGAGATAACCACACTCCTCCCTGCTGAACAAAGTGAGTAGTTTTAGGTCAGATGGTAAGCAGAAGGAGATGGTGGTAGTTATGGCCCGCCAACGGGGCCCACCTATCTGCATCCACGTTTTGGCCAATATCCTCCCTCACTGACTCTGGGCTTGGACCCAGGTGGAAAGAGCAAAGACTTGAAAAGTGCATGCTCTTTGGAGCTTGCTTTCTTATTGCTCCAAAACCCTGATAACATGTAAGTAACTCTGGGTTAGTCTTCTGGACTGGCTAGTCTGCAGCCTAAGTATCACTGTTGCCTTGGCCAAAATTAAGCTGAATGCCACACACGTAATTAAGGCCACCCGGGATAGCCAGCTTCACACTTACCCATCCCCACTTGCCCATTCCCTCCTACCCATCTTAGTTAACAACTGGTTACCAACACAGAAGCAAGCCCTTGGGGTGGTGGTTGGTTACTCGGCCCACGTTAGCTGACTTGCTAAGGAAATTTCCCAGTGTTATACGTGGTGGAGAGAGGACAGGAAGGCATAGGGAAACCAAACATTAAATTTAATAATATCTAATTATATATTACATGATTATAATTGTGTACAAATATGTAACTATATATGATTACATAATTATAATTATATAATCCTAAGATCAATAATATACAATGTATAATGATATGATAATATTAAAAGTAATGAGGTAATCTACCCTGTTTAAAAACAGAAATCTAAAAATTATTTATCTGAGAGCAGTGCATTTGAAGAGGTTACATGGTAAGATTTGTATTCATTTTTGTGCCATTTCAATATTTATTTCTTTCAACAGAAATCTTGTTCATAATAAATATTCACAGAGGCATAAAAAGAATACACTTCTTTCTGTTGATCATTTAAATATAAGGGATACATTACACATGGGATGAGAGAATAAATTAAATAATTTAACTATGTAATTGCAACATTCTTTTATATTGGAACAGAGGTATAACATGAGACAAAACACAAAATCCACATTTGTCTTCATAGTGTTACTGAGATGAAATGGATATAAAATAAACTGCATATAGTCGATGTTTACAATTTGATATGTTTCATGTATATACCCAGAAAACTCTTATCACTATCAAGAAATGAACATCTCAAGCAACCTAAAAATTTCTTTGCTTCTGCTCTAATCATCTCACCACTCCACACTACTCCCGGACACTACCTCAGCTGATACTGTAACTATACGTGAGTTTGCATTTCTAGAATTTTATACGAATGGAATTAAAGAATATGTATTCTCTTTTCAAGTGGCTTTTTCACTCAGCATCATTATTTTGAAGTTCAGCCGTGTCATTGCAAATATCAATACTTTTTACTTTTCCCTAAGTAACATTTCGTCGTGTGGGTATACAAGAGTTTACTTATCCATTATTTATTCAGGAGCACCTGGGGCTTCTTGGTTTTTTGGTTATTGCAAAGAAAGCTGCTATGAAGATTCATTTACAAGTCTTTACATGAGGATATTCTTTGATGACAAAAAAGAATTGGCCATCAATGACCAAAAGAAAGAACATTGTAAGCTAATAGACTGGACGTTAGTATGTCTGGGGTACAGAAATAAGCAATTTTTATTAGCACATGTGAATGCAAGGGAGGGTGGCCAAGATTTGTTTAATAAAAAGTTTACTGCAGTAATATTGGAAGAAGGTAAAATACTGAAACCATATATATCTATATAGAGATGTATTTTTAAGAAGTTTGTTCTTAAAGGAATGTAGAAACTACATTAAAAAAAACTTTTGAGATGTGTGTGTTTGTTTATCTTTTGGGGTTATTTGATTATTTTTGGTTTGGTTTTGTTTGTTTAAGAGATGACAGAGCATGTTTTTAAATTGGAGTGCAAGTTCCAAAAGAAAGCAGGAAATCTGATGACACCTAATAAAGAAGGTAATATTAGGAGTGAAATTAATGAGAAATCAAAGGTTTGGCATTTAATAGAAATGGCGATATTTATTATTAATGTAGGTGGGAAACCAAGAAGTATGACAGCAAATGCATATATGATGATAGTTTTGCTGACAGGAAGATTATAAAAGCACTATGTACATTTGCTCCTCTGTTTTAAAGAAGCGAGGAGGAGAGAAAATATGTTTTCACCTTCAAACAGTTTCTAGAGCTCTAAAGAGGCATTTTCTCTTTTGAAACAATCAGACTAAATTATTGGAAATTTTTGAGAACTAACAAAATGGAAAGATATTAGGATTTACATCCAAGGTCTGATACTTACTGCATGCATTTGGGCAAACTATTAATCGTTTTTATCCCCACATTTTTTTTTAATCTATAAAATATGATTTACAGTTTTCATCCTATACTTATTGCAAAGATTAATCAAGATCAGATGTAAACATCGATATTCTATCATGACTCCTAGAAATTTGTAATATAAAATGCCACATTCCTGTATGAAAATCAGAACACATAAGCAGTTTTAAACAAACCGAGTCATTGATTTTTTTAAAATTAAATTTATTGGGGTGACATTGGTCAGCAAAATTACAGAGGTTCCAGGTGTACAGCTCTTCCTTGTCTATATGTTGCACTGTGGTCCCACCATCCATCGATGACATTGATTTTTTTAATAAAATTATTTTTACTAGTATGAGTTCAAGAGCAAAAGACTGTATGATGGAAACCAGGGACTAATCTGAGGATGACATGCTTCATGCTGGCGTGAACTCAGATTCTTATGTTGGAAAGGAGCACAATGAAGTATTCCCATTATTTTCTCTTTCAACTTGGATTCACCTTCTCTCTTTCCTGCCACAGCTGTTTTTCCTTTCTCTTCTTCAGTTGAATTTTCGGCATGAAAGTTCTCCCCTGGAAGATCAGTAGAGTAGCTGGGTGTCACTATTATCAGTAGAAACAGTCTGTTTTGATTGTTTTTTTGGGGGGGTAGTTCCCTAGCTGGGAATCGAACCCAGGCCGTGGCACTGAGAGGGCCGAAGCCAAGCCACTGCACCACCAGGGAACCCCCAAAACAATCTATTTTGATTTGCTTCCTCAAGCCCTGGCCCCAGGTGACCTCCTGGGCTGCTGAACTAGCAGAGAGAAACGGCAGCCACGGTCACCTGAGGAGCCATCTTGATCAGCTTCCCTGCTACCTGAGGTCACGTAAGGCTACAGAGAACACAGAGAGAGTGTCAGAGACCAATGAGACTGTAAAGATCTGTGAAACAAGAAATTAGCCCACATCCTTCATTTTCTTGCTGTTCAGCACAATTCCCTGTTTTCCACTCTGCTGAAGGCCCCATCAGTTTGAATAATGAGGCTAAAACCCAGCACAAGATTAATTGCTCTAAACCAAGTGAGATTTAGGCTCCAAGTAGCTTTAGACGGATTAACCACCACTTTCATACTAGGTGGAATTGAGGAATGGGGGATGAATGGAAAGTAATGCACATAGAGGAAACCTTACACCAATATCACTTCCAAGTAAGATAAAATGACTTTAAATATGCATCACTACTAATACAAAATGTATAATGTTATCATTTAATATAAGAAGCGTACGTAGACTTGGAAAGTCATGGGATCACTGAGTTTAAGTGGCAGTGTGCCAGGGCTGAAACCCAATATTCTCACATTACTTTTGCCCCCAAGTTAAGTGTCTTCCTATCCACTCACTAATCAAATTCTAAATGAGCAATAGAAACAACTTTGATAAATTAGAAACTGTTTGCTGTTTATATTCAAATTTTACATAAGAAAAGTCAATAAATGTTTTATAGACTTTGAAGAACAACTATTGATGAATTAATAAACATTAGGTAAATTGTTAAAAATCATTTTGAGGAGCTACTTTATCATTTTAATAACATTTTATGGACAAATGATCTTAAATAACTCCATGTTGTGCTCATTTGGCTACAAGTGGTTATATGGTTTGATTTGTATAAATTATCACTTATTCTTCTGTATATATAACTGATACTAGACATCTCTCCCTTCTTTCCCTCACTCAAAGTGAAAGAATTCTTCAAGGAAGCCAGTCTTTTGTTAAAGTCAGTCTTTTGTCTTACTGACTGTCGTGCACCAAACACAAACCCTAAATGAATTAAACCCATGCTGCTAAATTTTTAATTATTGCTCTACCAAGTTAAATAAATCAGAGCCTCTAAATATAGTTCATAGAAAGCTATGTGATTATAATGTTGCATTTACTCTACACAGGTTGTTTTTCTTAAGTAGGCAAAAGCTTTTATAGGAAATTAAAGTAACTATGACATAATTGCTTGTTTCAGTAAATAAATTCACCACTTACTCTTTTGCCAAGAAGTTGGAAACTTACTTCCAAAAAAATTCTACTGCTAGTAGAATTTTTGTCATGTTGAATAATAATTGTTTTTACGTCTCTGTTGAGCTTGTATACATACTAATAAAATTATTCATGATATTATTCAAAACTGACTTACTTTAAGTGCAGTATAATTGAGATATGTATAACATATTAGTTTTAGTTGCATAACATAAAGATTCAATGTTTATATACATGTGAAATGATCACCACAGTAAGTCTAGTTACTGTTTATTACTAAAATTCCATTTCAGTTATGAGATAACAGAGAAATAGTTAACTAAAGCACTCAAGGTCACATCTCAAGGTCTAATCAAGCTGTATAAATTTTCTTCACTTGTTTTGAAATTGGCTTATACAGTCCCTGACAAAATTCCACATAGAACATTCCTCTTTTAGCTAATAAATTTGTAATAAAATCTGCAGATAATTCTACCATGCTAATGTTTATATAAGATTCTGTCTCGTGATCTGTTTTTTAAACTCCCCCTTAATAGAAATTGAACTAAGCAACAAGAATTTCTGAAGGTTAAAAAAATAAATGGAAACATTAGAAGCTCCCTGCAATAGGAAGTAAAAGTTCTAAAGGAACTCAGAAAGAATCAAACTCATTTTTTCACTGACTTTCATCTGTAGTCTTACATCAAGGAAATACAACATTAGGTAAAGGAGGAGTTCCCACACTATTAGGACTTCCTTTCACTTAAGGGTAAGGGATTCCTATAGTTGCTACAATAAACAAATTAGGTCTTTCACCAGGCCAATATCCTGTGATCTAAATGTTAATTTTTTTTTCAAATTCCACCCCCTCCAAATCTGTGAGTGTTCTTTGCAATAGGAAAACACAGTAACTGAGGTCCTATCAAACATGGCTTCATCTCACTCTACTCTTTGTCTTGACTCTCTAGACCACGACCTCCTCATCTACCTGCAAGAGGAGTTGCTTTCTAACAGAAATGTGAAGAAGAAAGGATCATCTGAGTCACCTCAGATCTATTTTTTAAAAAATCAGGTTTACTGGCTCAGAGGTACAGAATCAGATTAAGCAGACTAGAGTGAGGCCACAGTTTTCTCAAACTGCATCGTGACAGATTAGGATGGAAATCACTGAACCAGATGTCCTGTAGTTATACAGTTCTTTTCAAAAATCACTTAATGTTAACATTTTAGAACTCTTTTACAAAAACACTTACTTTTAATTAAATTTCCCATGATTCTTTTCATCTCTACCACGTGATCAGCAAGAGCAACATATATTGCAACATATTTTTAGCCAAACATCACCGAAATCTAATATATTAATTCATCATACAAACTAGAAACATAAACTATTTGCTTAGTGGAATAATGATTTTTTAATCAAAATTTTAAAACTATGTTATCTACAATAATATGTTAACCAATTATCAGCAGAAAATTTGTCATTTATTACAGATGGAATTTTCTTCAATGATTTGAGTGCAAACTGTTTTCAGGAGGGTATCCTTTGTGCATTTGGAAGCCCAGTCTTCCACAATACAGTCTGAAATTTCAGTTGAATGATGTTTTTAATTTAAGTTTTTCTATTTTCATATGTCAGCAGTAGATTACCACTTCATGTTACAATTACTCACAGTGCTTATCTGTAAATGAAATTCAAAAACACGATGGGAGCATAATGTGAAGCAGCACAAGCAGACAGAACTTCTCCTGCTCCTGTCACACCTCCTGTCAACATGTTCATTCATAATAATAAGAAAATACACCTCCGAGGAAATAATTTGATTAAACCGTATCAGAGCAACTAACATTTCCCACTTGCATGTAACATTTCAAATACTCCAACACCTTAGAAGCTGATCTACGTAGCAGTGAAGTGCATTATGGCAACATTTTTCAACAGACAGGAATGAGACACTGCGTTCTGCTCTTGTCTTTGTTTCCATCTCCATGTGACAATGCAGATGCAGAGCAGAGAAAATCCCTGCATTGTCTTGTTGATAGGGTTTTCAAACACATGCAACTGCTATTTAAAGCCTCCAAGTCATTGCATTCGATAGCTTAATTTAAATATATTGAATAACTTCTCATTGTTAGCACCAACGGCTCCCTCCCTAACATATATGCCTAGAGATTAATTTAATCCAGACCTTATCATTCTCTTATAGGAAGGTCATTGGAGACACTGCTGTTGTGCTAATTAACTGCATGCTCTACTCAATTCTGAAAAGAGAAGTGACTGGAGTGAACTGAAGATGAAAGAGAAACATGAAGGAACAAGGGTTATAATATCCTTTTAGGGATCATAAGGGAAAATATTTTTAAAATCGCATTCCAAAGTGATTCGTGATTTTCCCAAGGAATCACGCAGTACGTATATGCATTGACATTATTACCTCTAATCACCCTCACCCTGTCTCTTTATAATCTTTACCCCCTTCAATTGCATCTCTCGGAGTAATCAATAGTAACTGTTGAACGTGTCCTCCCATTTCCTCACGTTCTGTGTGGATGGACCTGCAGAGATCTGGGGGCTTACATATTTACTTTAGCACAAATGACACAATGCCCAGTAACGTGCTGTGTTTCACGTAAGCTCTCTCCTCTCCACGTGCCCCCTTCCTCTCTTCCTCTTCCTGCCGTCTCTCTCTCTCTGACTGTGTGCATGGGAGGTGTATTAAGTAGGGCTCCATCAGGAAAAATGAAAGCGATTTCGATTTCAAACACAAAGAAACTGGGAGAGCAGGGTTCACAATAAAAACGGCTCCTGCTGGTGGCTTCCCCATCTGAGGGGCCCAAGCTGCCTGCAGGACCAGGAGGCAGCTCACACGGAATCCACAGCTAACCTCCTGCTCTCTGACCCAGCACCTGCCTGATCCTGCCTCGTCCCAAACGTCGTGCAATAAGCCCCTCAGGAGCAGCATTTAAACCGGATTTCTGTTGATAAGCATCTGAGAAATCCAGACAACAATTTCAATTTTTGAGACACGTGGGAAATGTCAAGTGAGAGGAACAATATTGATATAAGAAGAGACAATTCCGTCAAATATTTAAAGACTTCGAGGCTTTGCATACCTATGAATTTATTTACCCTAGAAATAATTTTAAAGATGACTTAAGGATAAGATTTATGTTTGAAATCTCTGTATTTCTCACTCATTCTTGCTTTCCCCTTCACTGTACAATCTTTTAATCTCTAGCTAGGTTTTTGAAATTTCTCAAGTATATACTTTTGTGTGTTTTTTTCCTTCTTTAAAATTTTTCTGTTTTAATTAATTGAGCTAGGCACTAAGTGGGCCTTCGAATCTAAAAACGTATGTCTGTAAATTTTAATAGATTCCTTTATGCATTTTCTTCTTTGATAATTTTCTAACAGCATTTCTCTGGCTTTTCAAAATCTCCTATTAATTGTATATATGAGGGCTGTCTGGAAACTATCCAGCCATGTCAAACGAAATCTAGAGGTATTTAAGGCTGGATTATTTTTCAGACAGCATTTGCATGCTTGACCAAATTGGTATCTTTTTCATTTTTTTCTTTTTGTCTCTTGTTTTCCATTTCTTTACGTTTTACTTCTAGTTTTTGGAAGACTTTTTTCTCAACTTTTTAACCTTCCAGCCCTTCTGTAGTTGATCACCTTGTTCATTTCCGAAGTTGCACGGTTTTTCAATAACCAAGTTTCTGTTTCAGATCACTCTCTTTTCCAAAGCCGTATCTTCTGTTAGATTTTAGTGGACATTTGACCGTGCTTGTGTTACAATTGTCCACTGATCTTGAATTTCCTCAAATTGTTTTGTTATCTATCTTTCATATGGAAGGAATTCTTTGGAATGTCTGTTGATTTGGCCATCACTCTTTATTTAGCAGGGAGGTACTAATAAGCTACTTGAAGCTCTGGGACCTGTGTGGTTGGACAGGTCTTATCTAGGGTGACACGTCCCAGGATGCCAAACGGTGGTCAGTGTCCTCGGGCAAGAACTTTCCAAAGACACTACACCTCCTATAGAGGGGCTATTTGCTGTTTCATTTGAATTATTTATCAGCTAGAAGTATTAACACTTAGTACAGTAGTTATAAGCAATTCCTCCATCTAGTTTGCTCTTAGACTTTGTTTCTGGTGAATTTCCATGTAATCTTTTCCATTTCATGGACCGAATATTCTTTACTAATGACTTGTTGCTCTTCTCACATGTCTAACAGGTGTGCTATCTGAATATAAACATATAATCTATAATCATTTTCAAACATTTATTATTTTACTTTTAAGACAAACATACTCATTCCATCCATAAGGATTTCTCTACCCCCATACTTTTTTTAAATTTTATTTTCAGGTGATGGTCTGGTACTTCATGTTTCCTGCCCTTGACTACAATGTTTACTTGGAAGGTCTGGAGTCCACTCATCATTTTATTCATTATTTATATTAGCACTTCATTTTCTTTCTGCAATAAATATCTTCTTTCTTCTTATCTCAAACCAAAGTGTTGTTCTTTTCCATTTGTTTAACTCTTATTTTCTGCTGTTAGATTTTTTTCCGTCTCAATACTCAACTGAGCTCAGGTAATAGGAAAGCAGAAAAAAATATGGCATTCTAGTGATTGGCTAATGAGCTAATAAAGTTCATCAATCTTTCTTTTATAGGTTGGGTATTACGTTCAGGTGTCAATAACAGTGAGTGGAAGCAGGAGTGGTGTGCCCACAATGAGCTTGCCGAGAGTAGCTGGACAAGTTCTATCATCAGAGAGGTCCAGAACTTTGCTCTGTCCAATCACCTTTAGTGTCTGACTCGTGTTCAAATAGCTTCATTGTCTAAGATTTCTAATATTCCAGCTATTATATTCAAATTTCATCAGGACATAGGATAAGTAAAGAAAGGTAAAAAAAAAAAGTGATTTTCTGGAAACTTCTACCAATTCTTTCTTAAATCTCTCATGGAAACATGGTCACATTGCTATAATTTCCAAGGGAGTCTGGAAAATTGTGTGTGTGCGTGCGTTTGCGTGTGCGTGCATGCGTGTGCTGTGTGTGTGCGTGCGTGTGCGTGCATGCGTGTGCTGGTGTGTGTGTGCATGCGTGTGTGTGTGTGCGT